>PVKP010001860.1:0-135108 GCA_004027715.1 Plecturocebus donacophilus
GAAGAGAAAGAGGGAGAGAGAGTGGGATTCTTGTTTTATTGCCCAGGCTAGAATACAGTCTTAAAATGGGTATTAAAAACCTCTTTTATGCCAATAATTGTGCTTAACAATGGAGACAGGAAGGAATAGGAGATGAAAATAACAGATAAGCAGCCAACCAATATTTTATTTAAACCTGTGAAATGCTATGCAATTGCTGGGGAGTGATTTACTTCCAGTTATGTGGTCACTTTTAAAATAGGTATAATGTAATACTGAGAAAAATGTATGTTTTGTGGATTTGTGGGAGGAGAGTTCTGTAAATATTAAGTCTAGTTGTTCCAGGTCTGAGTTCAAGTCCTGGATATCCTTGTTAATTTTCCATCTCGTTGATCTGTGTAATATTGACAGTGTAATGTTAAAGTCTCCCACTATTATTGTGTGGGAGTCTAAGTCTCTTTGTAAGTCATTAAGAACTTGCCTTATGTATCTGGGTGCTCCTGTATTGGGTGCGTATATATTTAGGATTGTTAGCTCTTCTTGTTGCATTGATCCTTTCACCACCATGTAATGTCCCTCTTTGTTTCTCATGGTCTTTGTTGTTTTAAAGTCTGTTTTATCAGAGACGAAAATTGCAGCTTCTGGTAATGCTAGCTGGCTGTTTTGCCCATTAGTTGATGTAGATTCTTCATTATGGTGATGCCCTTTTTTAATTGCCGACTTTCAGATTGGGTCTCTGAGTGGACGTCCAGCTTGTTGGTGATGAAGTTTTTTCTGTTTCTTAGTTTTCCTTCGGGGGGCGCCCCTTCCCCACAGAGCTGGACCTTCCTGGGTTCAGCTGTGCTTGCTCTCAGTCCTCAGCACTTCTAATTGCTGTTCTCCTTGTGGGGATGGGACCAGCTGAGCCCGACTAAAAGGGCACCCAGTCCCATACACTCCACACCTAGAAGCGCTGCACCGGCCAAAAGAGTAGCACTGGCGACCCGTGTGGCTCCTTGGCCGAGAATCTCCCAGTCTGTGGGCATCAAAAATTCGTCTGCAATTGCGGCATCCACTCGCTCTCTGCGCTTTCACTGGGAGCTACAATCCTGAGCTGCTGCTACGTGGCCATTTTGGATCTCTCTCCGCCCGGTGATGAAGTTTTTCTGTTTCTTAGTTTTCCTTTGGCGGACGCCCCTTCCCCACAGAGCCGCACCTTCCTCGGTTCGCTGTGCTTGCTGTGAAACTCTCAGTCCTCAGCGCTTCCAATTGCTGTTTTCCTTGTAGGGATGGGACCAGCCGAGCCCGTCTGTCCCGTATACTCCACACTGGGAAGCGCCGCGCCAGGGCACCGGCAAAACAGCCGCACTGGCCAAAAGAGTCGCTCTGGCGACCCATGTGGCTCCTCTGCCGGGAATCTCCCAGTCTGTGGGCAACAAAAATTCGTCGGAAAGTGCGGCTTTCTCTTGTTCTCTGCGCTTTTACTGGGAGCTACAATCCTGAGTTGTTGCTAATCAGCCATCTTGGATCTCTCCCGCAACTACAGATCTTTTTACTGTGTTCTTTGTTTTGCCTCTCCCAAAATGCCATATAGTTGGAATCATAAAGTGTGTTGTCTTTTCAGATTGGCTTCTTTTGCATGCATTTAGGGTTCCTCCATGCGTTTTCACAGATTAATATGTTTGTTGTTGTCATTGCTGTTATTGTTGTTCTTTAGTACTGAATAACATTCCGTCATCATGATGCAGCATAGTTATTTTATCCACTCATCTATTTAAGGACACTTTGGTTGTTTCTAAGTTTTAGCAATTCTAAATACACCTATAAACATCGGTGTGCCGGATTTTGTGTGAACATATATTTTTAACTCCTTTGCATAAATATCAAGGAGTGCAATTGCTGGATTGTATCGTAAGAATATGTTTAGTTTTGTAGGGAGCTGCCAAATTGTTGTTCAAAGTGGCTGTTTCACTTTGCCTTCCCACCAACAATGAATTACAGTTCCTGTTGCTCCACATTCTCACCAGCATTTGGTATTGTCATGCTCTGGATTTTGGCCATTCTAAGAGGAGTGTGGCAGTATCCCCTTGTTTTAATTTGCATTTCTCTAATGACAGATGATATGGAGCCTCTTTTCATTTGCTTATTTGTTATCTAAATACCTTCTTCTGTAAGATGTCTGACACCACTATTTTTTCTCCTGTTTTAAAAGTGTTACTTCCTGACAATAATAATACTTAGACTATTAAAACAAATATGGAAAAACACTTAGTTTTTAAAACATCTTAACTAAGCATTTAAGATGACATCAATTAATGATTACTTTTTATGGTTGCACAATGCTAGAGCTTTGTATGTATCATCTTTCAATCCTGTCAAATACCGTTTGTTAAAGGTATCCTTTTACAGAAGAAGAAACCAAGGCTCAAGCAGTTAGCAACTCCTGCAGTTAGCAACTGTCCCAGCAAAGGTCTGGATTTGTTCTCAGCTCTAAGTCCAATACTGTTCCTGCTACATCAAAATTGATCCAGTCAGAGATGAGCACCAATTATTGGTGCTTTATTTATAATTAATAAAACACCAAAATGGGCTTTCATCTTAATCAACTATGTAGATGGTTAAAGTTATACTCTATTTGATATGTATGGACTGAAAAAAGTCAAAAAATGTCACTTTCAACTGGTGAGTTAGCTAGAGTTAACAATTTAGGGAAAGCAAAAAGGGAAGCCAAATTTAAATCTTATATTTGACTTATATTGTATTTCTTTTCTCTGCTAAAATATTTTGTATTTGTTAAAAATTTGATTTTTGTAGTGACATGACAACTATTAGTCATTCCTAATAACACTTAAGGTAAGAGTTTTAATCTTTCAATATTAAGTTGTTAAAGTAAAAGATTTATTATCTCATTTTATTGTGGTTTGTCATTGCAGAATTGCTTTTCAGCCATATTTTTATTAAAATGTATTAAAATAGTTGGTTCCTTTCTGAAATGTAACCATAATTTTAAAAATCCATCTGGGAGACATCTTTACTGATATTAATAGCTCTATTGTTTTCTTCTTCCTTCATATGACAACTGTACTTTTTGAAAAATGGATGTTTATTTCTATATTTTCCTCCTGAAATGACCCAGTTTAAATTTTAAAGGGAAATTAGTAAATAAATACTCTTTAAACAACTTTATATTTGTCTTTTGAAACCAAATATCAGCAGCACAGTAGACCACAAAATTATTCGGTAAAACCTTGGTGCCAGTTTCTATAAATTTAAACAATATGAAAAATGTGCATTTTGAAAAATCAGAGCTGGCATTTTTTCACATTCATTATTTGAATGTTTGAATTTTTTGAATCATTGCTCATGGCAAAGTGGCAGAACATGGCATCTTTGTTGAGTTCTTCAAATCTTTGTCTTTTAAAAAATATATCTCTAGTTATCTCAAGGCTTTGCCCTACCATTTGCTGAAATTGTTTGCTACATTACATCTCCTTTCCCAGATTGTTAAATTACGTACATGATAAAAGCTATGATTAGGAATATACATTACATAACAAGGTAATGGATAATTTAATTGAAAAAGGTCCTCGAATGTTTTCTATAACCTGGGTACACAGAAGGAACATTTGTCCTTCTGGTCCATTTTCAAATAGAAAAGCCATTGTACTGGGTTATACAGCCTTTCTTGGGCATGTTTGCAAATAAGAAGCTAATTATTGGAAGCATATTGTGTATATTTTAGACAAAGCACTAATGCCAGTTTTATTCCTGGGAATAAAACCGAAGTTTGCTTTCTACCCTCTTCCAAGAATAATTCTTAGAGCAGTTGGAAAATAGAGGGGTGCACATTGAGCTGGTTTACTGTTAGGCTGAAGTCACGACATAACCTACTGACAATAAGAATCTCATTCTTCTAAAGAATCAGTAGGAAGTAGGAATATTTTTCTTTTATTTGTGTAATTATTAGCATCTTTTCTCACATATAGAGTTAAATTCATTGTTTTAATATATAAAAACCTGTGAAAGGTTTTTTTTGAATAGCTTTTCAAATATTAACTAATGCGTGTTTCAAATAACTAGTTTAAGATAGTAATGGAAAAATCTTTGGTAACTGGTTTTCCTAAGAATGAATGAATACTGTTTAATATATATATTAATCAGTATAAACAAATATATATGTATTTGAGACAGAGTCTTACTCTGTCACCCAGGCTGGAGTGCAGTGGTGCTACCTGGGCTCACTGCAGCTACCGCGGCTCACTGCAGCCACCGCCTCCCGGTTCAAGTAATTCTGCCTCAGCCTCCCAAATAGCTGGGACTACAGGGGTGCACCACCACACCCAGCTAATTTTTGTATTTTTAGTAGAGGTGGGGTTTCACTATGTTAGCTAGGATGGTCTGGATCTCCTGATCTCATCATCCACCCACCTTGGTCTCCCAAAGTGCTGGGATTACAGGCATGAGCCACTGTGCCTGGGCCACTGTTTTTAAATTGTAAATAATAGACACTGAAATGTTTATAATATGAATTAAAATTAATTTTAATTAGTTGTTTTATCATAAGAGCACTGATTAAAATAAAATCCTATTTTGATATGCTTGTTGATTAGTTTGAATTATTGATCAACATTTATGTTGATACTTATATTTTGATATGCATAATAGTAATAATTTTTATTTTATATCTTTTTATCAATTTATATACATTACCTTCCTTTTATCTCTACAGTATAAATTAGTAAGGTTTATTTTAATGCTAAAGCATTTAATTGGAGAAATATTATAAATAGACTTGTTACATAAATTTAGTAATAAAAAGAATATTCACTTTCAAATAGAATACTTTGACATAAGACTTTTGATTGTCAACATATTATATTCCTTACATTTATTCAGGAATTTATAAACTCTGTAAATGTCTTAATTGGTTTATTCTGCTATAACAAAATATATAAGACTGGGAAATTTATAAAAAAATAGGAATTTGTTTCTCAGTTCTGGAGGCTGGAAGTCAAAGATCAAGACTCTGGCAGGTTTGGGGTCTGGGAAGATCCTAGTCTTTGCTTCCAAGATGGTGCCTTAGACACTGTGTCCTCACATGTCCAAGGTGAGGACGGAGGACTCATTTCCTCCAGCCCTTTTATAAGGCTGTAATCCTTTCATTAGGGCAGAGCCCGCTGACCTAATCACCTCCCAATGACTGTACCTCCTGATACTGTTTCACTGGGGATTAAGTTTCAATATAAGTTTTGGAGAGGACACAAACATTCAAGTTGTAGCAGTAAACTAATTCATAACTCAGATTATGAATTTGCATCGTATAATAATTTTCTTGAGATCCCTAATGGCATTCTACACCATTAGGACATGCCTGCTACTTGTACCTACAAACGCTTCCACTGTATATACTGTATTAATCAAAATATAGTAATTAAAATTGACAACTTGTTCCCTGCCCACTCAGTGTCTAGGTCTTTTTCTAAACACAGTTTTCTCATGAAATGTAACATCCATGATAGCATGAATCTTTGTTTAGTTCATTAATGTATTATGACTCTTAAAACTACCTGGCATTTAACAAGGGGCTCAATAAAGAGCTATTGAATGTTGACAGTACAGGTTATTTGCATGGACTATGTAATATCCATGCAAAGTTCTTAGCAACCTGGAAAGCATATTTTCCAAAGATATATGCTAAATTATTATCAATAGTTAGAAAGAAAAGATAAGTGCAGGGAGTGGAGGGAGAATGTCCTTTTTAAAAACAAGTTCATGTTACCTATATGTTCATAAACATATAACATGAACATTTTTATTAATTTTATAAGTTTATTTTTTTAAGCATATTATATGTTTTTACATGTGTGTGAACTGATTTTCTACTTTTAAGTAAAAAAAGTATTCTGGAAAGAGAACAGAGAAAGTGCAGTTAGTGCTTTCTAATTTATTAGAAGTTGGATTAAGGCAGTTTTGGGGGGAAAAGGCAAAAGTTATAAAGTATACAGTTTGACAAAGAAGAAGTCAAAGAAAATGCTGGAGGTATGGCATAGACCCTCTCAGTGTGGAAATTGCTCAGTAAGGTCTCCGCCTTCTTAGTTCTTAAATGTCCATGAATGAATGGATTATAATGAGTTGACCCATGCTACCAAGCATGAATTTGAAATAAGAAACAGCAAATAGAATTAGCTAAACTATGAAATAAATTACTATGTTCAGAGAAAAAAATTAGAAGGCATCATGAAGATGCCAAACAGATCAAATTTTTAGAAAGAATTAAGCCGAAGTATCTCTAGGTGCCTTTTATCTCCAAAAATTATGAGTTGATTGATTTGCTGATACGTAACAAGACATGTGCAAATCACAATCACATTTTACCTCAATTTTTTTAAGCCTCATTATAGACATGGAAAATATGTTTGCCTCTAATGGGAGAAAGGCTTAGATAAATAGCTAAGAGAGTAGGAATAATTCAGGATATGGCAATTTTATCTAATAAAACACATACTTTTATCTTTATGGTGGTATAAATGCTGTGACTTCTACCATGTGCTTTATTTTTTAAAGCCTATTTAAATGGGAGGAAGAAGAAAGTAACACATCAATTCACTTCAACATTTAAAAAGTAGATTTAGGGGCACAAGTGCAGTTGTGTTAAGTGGATATATTATGTACTGGTGAAGTCTGGGACATCTCAACATTTTGATGCAGAAAGCAAACTAGCATTAGATAGATTAACTTCTATATCTCAGATCAGAGCAAATTTTTTTTTAGTCAAATGCATTTTTGGTCTACAATAAATAATAGTAAGAAAAGTGGTACTTTCTTAATGAAATTCAGGACTGCAACTATTCTCTGGAATGAATAATTCCTGCATTTATAGTTAAAATGTTTCCATTGAATGGAATTATTTCTATGAGAAGCCCAAGTCTTTAAAGTGTTCTTAATCTTGTTATAAAGTGAATGTTCTGGAATTAAAAAGAATAATGCAGAGAAGACTTTTTCTTCTTTTACCTTGGAACAAGATAATTGATATTACATTACTACATTTGGAAACTGTTGACATACTATTTTGTACACTGGGTTAAAAAAATGCCCCTATCATTTTTTCCTTTCCAATTTTCTTGAATGTGTCTACGTCTCTAGAATGG
This sequence comes from Plecturocebus donacophilus, assembly GCA_004027715.1. Taxonomy (NCBI): domain Eukaryota; kingdom Metazoa; phylum Chordata; class Mammalia; order Primates; family Pitheciidae; genus Plecturocebus; species Plecturocebus donacophilus. The sequence goes on from PVKP010001860.1 coordinate 7,107, forward strand.
TCAGAAAGATTGGCTTAGCTCTAGGTAGGGTTTTAAAGCACTATCATGTACTATCTTTATCCAAAGGCCTGGAGGAACATGAGTGCTGCCTCATATCAAGTCATTTGGTTTCAGCTTTTCTGTTGAAAAGGATTCATTTATCTATTGCCTACTAATTCACGTATCCATTGCTTACTAATTTGACAATCTTGATTTAGATTACTGTAGAAATTTTGTAAGATCATTAATCATTACTTTGGTCATGAAATGTAAAAATGTGAAAATCCATGTACAAAATACATGAATTTAGGATATACACATGCTGTAAAAATTCATTATACATGTTTCTTAATTTCTTTTAAATATATAATTATGAGAATAAATTCTTAACATATTCAAGTGTTTTAGCATTGCATACTTAAGCATGCAGCAATAACATACTTCAGATATGTGAGCTTTGGAATTAATAATTCTGCAAACTTAAAAATGTTAAAAAGGATAGAGAAAGCAATTAAAGAAAAATCTTGATAACATTTAGATTTGAATGATAGGTGTGTATGGAGTGATAGTACTATCCTCTCAACTCTTACATGTTTTTACAAAGTTACATAATAAAAATATAAACATTTTGACCTAACAGAGACACACCTAATAGAGACTCATCTTCAATGAGTCACTAAAGATTTTTTATTTGATTTATGAACTAGGATTGACAACTTTGTCTATGTGAAAATAAACTTACAAAAATATAGAAAGAAAATTTTCAACAAAATGTTTAGTTCTGAGGAAAAATAATGCCAAAACCTTTTAGTTAACCTTTGTTAGCTGTTTTGAAGTCTCTAAAAGCCCCAAAGTTAATTGATTCATTTATTCATCTATATATATTTAAGAATCATATATTTATTACTCACTGAGGCCAGATATTAAGCTAAGGTTTGGTAATATAAAGATGAAGAAAGCATGGTGCGTGCCTTGAGGAAACTAGCTGGAAGAAACCAGATGTGTGAGTGTGTATATGTATGTGTATATACATCTATATCTATTTATATATCTATATACATGTATAAAATTGTAAGAGTGTGGATGAATACTAAGTGGAGGACTGTAGGGAGTTATATGTGGATGCATAGAGGAGGAAAGATACTATGCAGGATGGCAGTAACCTGAGCAGAGATAGAAGCTATTCTTGATAAAATAATATGTGCAAGTTTATGAAAGAGTGAGGGAGTACATATGTTTTTTAGTGGCAGAACTATGGTAGGACATTCAAAGTGCATGTTATTTGCAGACTTTTGAGTCAATTTTCATGTATGATACAAAGGCATTGTGACAATTAAAAATACTATGTCTAATATAAAATATAATATGTAGATGTGTGAGTGCATCTAATAGTGGCAGCAATGGCATTTTTATTGTTCAATATTTGGCTGCAAGTGAATCCAGTCTTATTTCTTGTAAATCTCACATCATTTATCCCTAGAAGACCATAGGTTGCAACCTGGGACACTTTTGCCCTCAGGGAACATTTAGCAATGTCTGGTGACATTTTTGATTGTCACGTTTGGGAACTTTCTATTGGCAACTAGCAGGTAGAGGCAAGGGATGCTGCTACATGTCCTGCAAAGCATAAGATAGCCCCACACCCCCCAAAATTATTTGAGCCAAAATGTCAATAGTGTTGAGCCTGAGAAAGCCTGCTCCAGGATTACCATTGATCATGTTTTATAAAAAGTCCAAGGAAAATGATGCTGTGAATTCTGTTGTTTGTTCATGTATTCAAATGTTTTAGTACAGTATATTACACTATAAATCATAAAACATATATACCTGTGAACCTACTTCACATTTGAAGATCTAAAACATTCCCTGTTCTGTGACATCTACCGGTGTGCGCTCTCTCTGTCTCATCCTCTTCATTCCTTTCAAGGGGTATCACTATCATGAATTTTATATTCATCATTCTTATTGTTTTGTTTAAAATATTGTTCTTAAACAATTTGATTTTGCTTGGTTTTGCACTTTATAATAGCAGTATTATCATCTAAGTGTTCTTCAGCTACATATTTTTATTGCAATCAATATTAAGTTTTGAAGAGTCTTTCACACTGTTGAAAGTAGCCATATTTTGTTATTTTTCCCACATGGTGATTATATGCAAGGTTTGCAAGTCCATAAAGCCACTTTTCTTTCTGTGAACATTTAGGCTGTTTTCAAGGTGTTTTTAGTATTAGAAACATGTACAATAGTTTCTTTAGTGCGTATACTTAGAAGTGAGTTACTAAAGCATAGGGTATATGAATGAATGCTTAGATACTGCCACACTTTTCCAAAGGATATTACAATTTATAGTTCTACCAACAGAAAATATGAGTATTCCCCTTTATCCACATGTTTTCCAACACTTAGAGGTTTCTGATCTTTTTATTTTTTTTTCCAATCTGATGAGTCTAAAATGACAACTCGTTGAAGTTTTAATTATGCTATACCTTTATTACTAATGAGGCTGAAAACTTTTTATATGTGTATTGAAATTTATGTCCTCTTTTGTGAAACTCTAATCATATTTCTTGTGTATTTTTTTCTATTGGGATGCTTGCATTTTTCTTACTGATGTGTGAGACTTCTCATATATTTACCAATTCTCTTGTGCAGTGTTACAGATTATTGATCCCAGGCAATGTTTGGAGTTTCTATTAGTTATCTTATCAGATCTTTTTGTTATAGAAATAAATTTTCTGATGAGTAGATGATAAAATAATAGATACAATAATAAAGTAAGATACAGAAACTATTGGATATTCTGTAATATAAACAAAACACAACAAAAATGTCCTTTAAAGGTCATGTGTTTTCTCAATAAATGAATGACAGGTAATAACTTTTCATTTACATTTAGAATGTATTTTTTTTTTTTTATCTTTTGTAAAAGATATGCAACAGCTCTAATTTCCCCTACTTGGAGAGGATACATACAAAATGTTGAAATGAAGTAATGCTTTTTCATGCCTTTCTATATATGGAAGCATTCCACTGATATCGCTGAGTGTCACACACAGTCACAGGAATTCAGAAGTTATCTTATTGAAATTGAATGTAACAACCATTGTAAGATCAAAACAGTTTGATTAGTTCTTCAAAACAAGGATTTGTATCAACACAAAATACCATCTGTCTAATGCAATTGTAAATGTGGGTGTTACCCCTTTTCTAAATGATAAGCAACCTATATAGTCAATACCATATGTGTTTAATATGGAAGTGGATTAGATGAATGAAGACAGTTGATTTTCTTGGCTTGGGATATTTCTTTAACATATTTTCCGTGGATTGATTTGTGTAACCTCAAATGGTATAAATAAAACTGTGGTTTTTACTTTGCAAAAATTATGGACTAAAGTAATTTACTGCAGAATAGCGGAGAGTATTTTGATGTGCCAATGTTAATAATGTGGATGCTTTAACCTAGAAAAAACTCCTTGATTTTGGAAATGAAACTCCTAAATATGGTTATTTACCATTCATTGCTGAGCTGAAACTATTACAGCCATAAAGGCACAGAAGAAAAGGAAAGGAAAGATGAGTTTGACCTCATAATGATTATATTCTGGAAAAATGAAAAAGCACTCATGTTGCTGACAAACAGAGGGAGTTTAGAACTTTTGGTACATTTGTCTGAAAATAAGTGGATAGTCATTTTTAGATACTATTTATCTTTAATAGTAATATTGGTGAAAATGTCGTATGAATATAGAATTAAGAAAAGGTGAGTTAAACATTAGATACAGATACAATAATGGTTCGATGGAAACTGATGAAATACCTAAATATGAGCAGAGATTCCATTCAGTTTTAATCATAGGAATGGGATAAAAATATATTAAAAATGAAAAATAAATTCTTAAAGAAGCTGTGTTTCTGTGTAAAGGAAAATAAATAGTGACAAATGTCAAAAACAGGAAAAGCATAATTGGATTTGATAATCAGATGAATAGATGATAAAACCAGAGTTCTAACTCAGGTCCATCTGATGGATGGGCTGTTCTATTTACAATTATCCATAACCTTTATGACATGTAAAAGTTGTGCATGAATAGAGATGAGTAGTGCTAGTTTGCTGAGACAGTATTATGTCAATTAATGAGCTATACAAATGTAAATTGGTAGAAAATATTGATACAAATGTTTCCATATGACTCAAAAATTGAATTTTGTTTATGTAAAATTTCAGTATCAAAACTTTCTATTTGGCAGGAGAAGAAATACTGTTTAACATGAGATATTAGTTTCTGTCTTGTCCTTCTTATTTTCATGCTGGCAAATTCCCAGATGGTAGCCCAGCCTTTGGGCTTCTTTGTTTTTGGAGCATACGTTGTGTTAGGCTGAAAGAGAAAGTTGCTTGACAAAAGCCTTCTTCCTGGTTTTTATTCTCTGAATCCTAAATGTTGAAGGTTTATACCCAGCAGGGGAGAGGGGGAAATTGAACTTGTGAATAAGATGGGTCCTTAAAGGGTCAGAGGGGCCAGTGAGGTGGAGCATTTGGGAGTAGTGAGGACTCTTGTTTTCCTCATTTTCTTTGTTCCAGGGATGCAATCATACCTAAGAGGAAAAGGCTGCATGGTGTATTTAGGAACAATATGTTAGTGTGCTAGATACTAAGATTCTCAGCCTCAGTAAGAATCTTAGTGCTCAAGTTTTAGAAACACCAGAAAGTTGACAACTTCTTAAGGGATTATGCAGCCTGGGACTACAAAGATTTTTGAGGTGACCAGATGGACCAAAGACCTTGAGTCTGCTTACCAGATACTCTTTCTAAATATAAAAGACTCTAAAGATCATCTCTAGACTCTCTAGAGAGGGAAAAAAATCTCAACAATGCACACAACTGAAATTCCTCCTTTCTGTTTAGTGGAGTCTCAGAGTCATGTATAATTTAATTTAGATAAAGAGAGAGTTTTTGGACTTTACTAGAATATCATAATAGTCATACTTCTATAAAGAAGACGGGTCCTGGGGAAGTAGTAAATCACAGATCTTTATACCTTGACTTGTTTCTAGCAAGCCATGAAAAACTTGAAGTAGAACTCTAAGGTAGAGAAAACTTACAGTCATTAAATATTTTTTACTTGCTTCCAAAATTACAGCATTAATGTGGGTGTCAGAAGTGATCGAGTTCATTTCAGTTCTCTGTTTCTCTGAAATTTCTTAAACATAGATGTGAAAATGGAGAAAGGAAAGGCCTTAGGATAGATACAGTGTGTTTGAAAGGAAGTATAGAGAGATTAATCCTGGAACAAAGACAGGAAATAGAGGAGACTAAGGCTCTGGTTCATGAGCCCACCTTGGTCTCACTGGAGCCAAATATGGAAGGGGATATTCTACTGAGGGTAGCCAAGTTCACCCGTCTGGATCTGGCAGCCTCATCCAGACTGGGAAATGCTACCAGTTCCTCACCTTGGGTATTTTATTTTCTGTTGAAAGATTAATGATTACTCTAGGCTCAGAGTGGGTGAACTTTTTCATATGTCTGCTTTAGTAAGCCTACTGGAGTCTGGCTGCTTGCCTTACCTGGCAGTTAAAAGGCAGGATATACCCCTCTGAAACTCTGTGGGTGGAAGAAAATTTGCCTTGGCCTGTGTTTGCTTTAGACAAACCTGCTAACCAACAACTCTAGCAGCAACCGAGAGGTTTTGGCGAGCAGCCAGTTTGCTAAGGTTACACACAAATCTTTAAACATGATTTGATAATAATACAATAATACCATGCATTCTTCGTTTCGGTGGCAGTTAAACCAAAGCGTGTCTGACCACAGCGGACCAGCTCAACTAAACTACCATGAGTTACCTTCCTTATTTAGGCTGTGAAATGTGGCAGAATAAGTAATTCCATTCTTGAGAGAAATCATACCCATAAAGAAAATTGGAGTTGATGGTTTTGTTACATAAATTTGGACTTTGTGTTAAAATTCTAGCTGCAATTTTGAAAATGGAGGAAAAAAAAAGAAAAGTTTATACAGTAACGACTCTGCTGGCAGCATCTTGATGAACTAGACTCAGAATGTTAGACTTGTGTGGTGTTTATGGGTGAATAATGTGAAGTCCCATCAACTGTGATGTCTGACTCTGCCTAAATGCTAATAATAACTTAAAATATTACTTCTTAAATATTATCAAAAAAGTGTTATTCAGAAATAAAATTATAATGCTTATTAAAATATACTTAGGACATTAAATCAGTATTCTAAGAAAATTTGGCTCCATTTAACATTTGGTAGGTTTTCAATACTTTCAGGGTGTATTCACATAGGCATGGGGTTGAAATTTTAGGAAAGACAGTTTGTTAGTTCATTCCCAGCCTTGCTTATCATTGCTTATCGTTTTCGAATGCCACCATTCTTGCTTTATAATCAGACATTATGCTGCTTAATTTCATCTTAAATTTGTCGTGCACTTTTTGTTTAAACAACTTTGAGTAAGGTGTCTTCATCAATAAAGTTTTGATGTAGGATTTGGTAAGATTTACTTTAACAAGTTTGTTCTGCCTTTTGACACAAATCAGCCATATCTTTATTGCTTAGCAGATATGTACACTCATAACTTGAACATGCACTGTGTTACTCATCATTAATTGATTTCTTATTGGAATGTGAGACATCGTATAATGAATATGAGATCTTTTGTCTAGACTCAATGGACAGCATGAAAAAGTTTAAGACACTAATAAATTATTTCAGAGTACATAATTGAGTATTGATGCAAATCTAATGTTGATCCTAAAGTGAAATCTAGATTAGCTAATGGAGAAAAAACCAAATGAATATGAGATTTGTCTTGAGTAAAATTGGTAACATAGAAATTTTTTTTTTTTTTTTGTCTTGGTCTTCTCCATCCTTGCCAGTTCTCACTCCTGTACTACCAAGAGACTGGACTCTGCACCTTTGGTAGCCTTCTCCTCCCTACTAGTACTAGAGCTTGTTCCCACAGTCACTATATTCCCCTCCGTTCCCATCACACACACACACACACACACACACACACACACACACACACATGTTATTACAATACATCTTTAACATGTCTCATTAATTACCCAGTATTCAACTAGCTAACTTATCGAGTCATCTAGTAAGCCTATAGTTATTCAGGGTAATAAGATTTGTAAACCTTAGTGCTTTAATGGAATATTATAAGATACTAGTTTAGGTAGTTCTATCAGTTAAACGGGAAACTTTTTTTTCCAAAATAAAAGCATGCAATTTTTCCTCATTCATTCTTATCCAGTGCTGATATATTATAATATTTGTCATTGTGGAATGATGTGAGTGTACGTATATATAATTATATATAATATGTTATTAAAATATTATATAATATGTAATGTCTGTGTGTATATAGATAGCCATCATACTATTAGAAGTATATATATATTTTGTGTATATATATATATATATATACCTCCAGTAGTATATTTCTTCTGACCTATCTTGATATATTATAATATTTGTCATTGTGGAATGATATGTGTGTATATATATATATAAAATTATATATAATATGTTATTAAAATATTATATATAATATGTAAGTCTGTGTGTGTATAGATAGCCATACTATAGATACTATATTTCTGCTGAGCTATCCCCAGTAGAGACAAGAGAGCCCTGTCAAATGTCCTTAACAGTTAAAAGTTCAAACTGCACAGGATTTCCCTAGTTTTAACAGGCACATCTGTTTATTTTCTCCATTATTTCTGCCTTTTCTTTTTCATTTCTCTTCAACAGTTTTGACCTAAATAGCTGGAAAATTATGCCAAGGAAGGGTATCACACTGGATATAAAACTACAAGTTTAATAAAGCCTTGAAAAACTTTCAAGACAAATCATAGTAGGTATTTGGGGATTGGGAGAAGAATTTTGTAATTATGAGGCGTATGATAAAAATCACCGTGGCCTGGAAGGACTGACTCGAAATGGATAGGTATGGGAATGGGGGAGGCCGTGGCCCCAGGAGTTTACTTGATTTAAGAGTTTTGGAAGACAAAGGAAGAACATTTGTCATTTAAGCAAATGAACATAGTTCTGGATGGGCTATGCCCTCATGTAGCTTATTCAATTATGGCTCCATTTCTAAACATTCTTAGCACTAACTGGGGTATAAATGCAGAATAAAATCACATCTTCAAATATTCATTTTGGGATCAACAAGTAATAACTAACTTGTTGATTTAGCAAGGCCATCAAATCCTAAGTTTCCTATTAATGTATTTCTGCTGCTGGTTCATTAATTTTGTCAAATGGTAGCATTTATTAGCTGGCACCAAATGTTTATGGTTGAAAATGCTTTCATCCAGTAGCCTAATTATCCCTGTGAATTGGAGAAAATATTAAACATTCAAGTTTTCAGCAAATATATTATGTTCAAGTCAAGGCAACCATTAAACCATGGCTTTAACAACACATTTCTAATCCAAGGAGCTATGAAGCAGTGAGATAAAGGGTCCCACCTAGATGAGATGAAAACAATGTGAAACAACAGTGTAAGAATCCTACTGGCCTATGGTTAAGAATGTCAACTTCAAGGCTTAGATTCAGAGATACTTGGAATCCCACCTCTACCTGTTTATAGGCAATATGTCTTTGGGGAAACAACGTAAATCATGACCTTTAGTTTTCCCATGAATAAAATGAAGACATTATTTGTATCTACAATATTCAGTTGTCACAATAATTACATAAGATAATGCATGTAAATTACTTAGGAAAAAGTGTGCATGTTAGCACTTAGTGTCTGGCACTTGTGCTAACCGGGACTTTGGAACACAATACAGCAAAAACCTTTTTCTCTCATCAGTGAAGCTTTCATGCCTCCCCAAGTGGAACTCTCTAGGCTCCTACAAATCATACGAGTAAATAATCATCAACTTGGGGTTTAGAAATGATTATTATTTATATGAATAGCTGCTTGAATGAAGAATTAACACCACTTCTATGCAACATTATTATTTGATATATACTGGATTTGTTCAAGCACTATGCTTCTCAATTATCTGTAATTAAGGTTTTAAATAAATGGTGAAGTAAGGAAGAATGCAATAAAAGAAATATATATACTTCTCTTCAATGTATTTTAACCAGCCTGCCATTAAAGACCCACAAATAGTTATTTTCTGCTAGGCAATTTTCTGCCTATTTCTAGGATGTCTCAGGAAATCTCAGGAAATAATTTAATTGGTACTTTACATAATTTTTTGTTAATGTCTTTATTCTAAGGGAACTTGTTCTGTGAAAGAGAAAAGAGAAAGCAACAAGTTAAAAAGCATTTGCGGGAAGAAAGGTTACATTGAAAATATAATGAATAAAGAATTTTTTATCTAACTACAGTTTAAAGATTAAGGTAAACTGATCAAGAAGTGTGAAAATATAGTGGTATATAAACATTACTGTGATATTGAGGTTTTAGCTTGTGTTTTTCTCTATACCTAGCAAAATAGGAGTGTGTTCTCAATTCTGAAGTCAACACTGTTCATTGTATCATCTTATAGGCATACAGAACAAGGAAAATAGAGTTACTCATCTGCTTAGAAAAATAGCCATATTTAATCAATTCCCTCACCTTTTTCCATCTATGTCATCTTCTGCCAGGAAGAATTTACTTTACTGTTTAAGTTACAATAGAGCTGTTTTAGCTTGTAGGGAATCAACAACATTTTTACACTCATATATCACCTTATACTTCTAAAGCTATTAAATCACAAATATGCCATTACAAAAGAGCTTGTTAAGCGAATGATATTAGTTGGCACTTTACCATATTGAGAAATCAAAACACAACTTTGAGTTTTTATGAGTCTGGACACATACGCAGGCTCTCTGGAATCAGAGAAGTACTTTATTACTTTCAACCCTAGCAAATTTGGCTTTTTGTCTTGTCTAATAAAAAAATCCATTCAGTTGTATGTTATTGCTGCTTTGGGAATAACATGTTAAACCTTTAAGGGTATTCATGGAAATTAGCTGTCTTAAGACTGAAGTTTATGAGCTTTTATTTTCCCTTTGAGTGACTTATCCAAATAACTTTATATCTGTTGTTTTCTATGTCCCCAAAACTAAAATTTTGTCAATCCATGTGTTTTATCAGTGCAAGACTATCAATAATAATAACCATCACTTATTCAGCACACACTATAATAAAAAGAATTTATACTATACCAGTCCTACAGGTAGGTATAATTAGGAAAAACTGAGGTCCATATTAACATGGTAAGTAACTTCTCTAAAGCCTTAGGACTAGTAAACTTTTTTTTTTACAGTCTGTACATATATAAAGCATTACTCTTTTTTGGACTTATAAGCCACAAAAAGACTTTTGTTCAAAATTCTGTACTATCTCTCTGATTACGGTATGAATTTATAACTAAGATGTGTTAAAAAGTTATTCAACATCTACTCTGTAACAGCTTTAGTGGATCAGAGGCAGAAATTTATCATGAAAACAGATAAATGACTACCTAAACCCTGCTGTTCAGTTTACAGTCTAGTGAGAGATGGCATTTAAGCTGATTATAAGACCATGTAACTGGAAGGAAAAGGGAAGAACACAATCTGTGTTAGTCACAAACCCCCTACCTTCCTTCTGCTTTCTAGGGTGAAATATTACATGTTATTTCAAGGTTTTCTTTTGGAAAGTCAATTTTTTGGATTTTATTTATTTATTCAACCATTCAAATACTGCAAAATTCTAAAAAACAAAATCATATAGAAAGTAAGATAAAATTGTTTTCTATGTTAAAATATTTTAAATTTAAATTGTAAGACTTTGCAAATATAAACCAAGATTTAATAAAGAAAATATTCACTTTCAATGAATACAAACTCCCTACAACTCCTCAGAGTTTTCTGCTGATTTATTTAATTCTAGTCATCAAGAGTTTGACTTTTTATTATTTTGAGACAAGAGTCTCATGCTGTGGCACAATCATAGCTCATTGTAACCTCAAATTCCTGGGCTCCGGTGATCCTTCCACCTCAGTCTCCTGAGTAGCTATGATTCCAGGAGTGCAGAAGTGTGCCACCATGACTGGCTATTTTCTTTTTCTTTTGCTTTCTTTCTTTTTTTTTTTTTTTTTTACTTTTTTATAGAGACAGATTCTCACTATGTTGCCCAGGCTGGTCTTGAACTTCTAACATCAAATAATCTGCCTGTCTAGGTCTACCAAAATGCTGAGATTATAGCAATGAGCCACAGCTCTGGCCATTCTTGACTGTCACTGAGTCACTACACAGGAGTATTCAAGAGCTAAATCCTGTAAGGATATGGCTGACTGACTGTAGCAGCAAGCAACATTATGCGACTCTTCCCACCTTCTCTTTGCAGTTTCTATTTCCTTAAAACTAGTCATTCCATGGCCTCTTCTAGAGTAAGATCTCCCAAGCAGTCCTCTTCTAAGGGTACTCTTTGGAAACATGAAAGGATACATTTTCCTTCCAACTTACTAAACCACACTTTATCATTCTGTGCATTTCGGCCACCATCCCTTGAGGTCTCACTCTCAGGAAGTTACGTGAGAGTGGTGCTATCCTCTTACACTTTCTCTGAAAGGTAGTACCATTGCCACTGTTTTCTTGCATTTGCTGGCAATACTGCATTTGTTGTCCATAGTTCTATCTGCTTAAAGAGGCAGAAGTTAATCCAAAATGACACCCCTCCCATAATCTCCCATTATTATCTTGTTGCTGTTTCATTGGCCTTTGAGGATAGTTCTCCGATGAGCTAAGAGTGACTTTTATTTCTGCCCTTTTCTTGAGCAGAGGAGAGAAACTGATGGAGAGAGTGAGGCTCTCAATACTGACTTTGGTTGAATCCAGCAGCATCCCTCCTGTGTAACATCTTCAGTTTCTCAGTATTGTAGCCCCTCAGGGTCAAGTGTCATTTATTTGTTTATTGATTCAACAAATGTTTACTGACCCCCACCTTGTGTGGTAGGCACTGTGCTGAATGCTGAAGATAAAATAAGGAATTTGATAGACATGATCCCTACTTTCATAATGTATAGAAACTTTACATCACATCACTTCAAAGAATTTTTGAATAGTTGAGTCCCGCTCAGTCCCTCTATCAAGGAAATCAGTGGGATATGTGAAAAGCCATCCGTATACTTAGTACTTTTTCTCCTGAAACTGAAGAGGTGGAGCACATGCCAGAAACTCCCCCCCAACCTCTCACCTAACTTGATCATAGTCATTGTTTAAGCCCTCCCCTAAGGATGTGTACATCTGAAAGCAATCAGTTATCCCTTTATTGAGGATCTAGGTGACTCATCTCTTTCTTTTAATTATTTTTTGTGACCTCAAAGTCATCTGGATACCACTTTGTCAAAATCTGTATTCCAGAAAATTAGCTATATTTAAACAAACACCCTGTGTTTTATGCCATTTGGGCTACATAAAAACAAATTCATTAAAGCTCACAGATAAAACTAATTTCATAACCTCATTAAAAACATTCTTTTAATTTTAGTATTATTCTCAAATTTAATTGTGTTTCAGTTAACTGAAAAGTTGAATCAAAATGCAGACCTTCTGCCTTCACACTCAGAGATACATACATAGCAGTTCTTAAATGGGATTAAGGAACCTACATCTTTATTTTAAAATTTTACATTTGTCTTGAAAATAGTCTGTGGATCAACCCTTGAGAAGTATTACTCTAAGTAATACATAAATTAGTTGCAGATGTAGAATATCTGATAGGACAACAATATATCTATCTACTTACTAAAGTATTACATATTTTTAGAATAGATATATGCATTCTAGGAACATAATATATGGTTGAGTCTAAGGGAGAAATATCAAACATATATTAATCATATATGTTTTTAGAGCAAATGTCTTAGCTTAATATATATTGGATTATTTCTAATTCAATTACCAGTAGTACTGTTTGATTTCCCAGCTGGTACAATACATCAAATTAATATGGTTTAGTAGATTAATGTTTCTATAAAGATTATGCCTAGTGGCTATTTAAAATCTAGAATAATATCCATATTCCTGTATGCAAAGAAAGTGTTAGTAGAATAGCTAATTGCATTTGTTCTACAACACCTTTCAAAAATAAAATTAGGCCAGGTGTAGTGGCTCATGCCTGTAATCCTAGCACATAGGGAGGCCAAGGAGGTTGGATCAGCTGAGGTCAGGAGTTCAAGACCAGCCTGGCCAACTTGGCAAAACCCCATCTCTACCTAAAATACAAAAATTAGCCATGTGTAGTAGTGGTGCATACCTGTAGTCCCAACTACTCGGGAAGCTGAGGCAGGAGAGTCACTTGAACCTGGGAGGTGGAGGTTGCAGTGATCTGAGATTACGCCACTACACTCCAGCCTGGGTGACTGGGTGAGACTCTGTCTCAACAAAATAAAAAAATAAAACACAAAAAGAAGGCTTTGTCTTATGTATGACAGATTGAACACACACATTAGCCTTCACATTTTCTCCAAACCTCATCAAATGAAAATAATCCCAATGGAGGAGAGCTTAGTAGAAACGTTAGGAAAAGGGAATGGGTAGGAAACATAGCAGCAATTACATTATGAAAAGAGAGTAAGAAAGGATTTCACAGCAAAAACAGTTTGGAAAGCTGAAAAGCAAACAGGTAAGTAGTAACTGATTTAGCAAACCAGGAAAACTGTATCCCAAACTGGAATAAAGAAGGCTTAGACTTGATTCAATCTACCAGGGAACACCGCAAAAGTTTAGGCATTGGAAGTACCAGATTCTCTAAAATTGGGACAAATTGATGTTCTATATAGGAAGATTTGCTGAAAGTCTGTTTAAAAAGTAATCAGAGCACCAGCCTCTCCCTTGCCTACAACCAGATGTCTGTTGCTTTATCACCAGAAAAGTTAGGTTTATTACCTGCAGAAGATAAAAGCAGAAGCTGACTGATTGGGGGATGCCAGGCATAGTTAAGTGGGGGGATAACTCTTCTAAAAATCTGGAGACAGGAAATTTTACTAGAGCATGTTGAAATTCCAGCCTTTCCCTGGGCTCCCAGAACCTGGCACTAGACTTTATCTAACATAAAAAGATTAAACGTATCATTTGTGATAAATGAGAACAACCCAAAAGTAAGATTCTACACATCCTTAGAATGTTTCCAAATAAAAACATTCTGTGGGACTGTAAATTGAAAAGCCCTATGTACTCACTCAAGTTTCTCATCAACTTTTTAGTGGCCTGTGTTTTATAGATGAGCAGACAGCTATGGGTCTCACAAGGTATTTGAGGAAAGACTTAAAGTCATGGGATCCAGGAAATTAGTCTCCAACTTAAGAGAGAGGGAAGGGACTCCTTAGGCAATTGTGAAGAAAGATCCCAAAATAATATTTGTGTAGCTGATCTACAGCCAATGAGATGGCTCTTGAAGAGATTTATTCAAGAAGATGAAATTTTTTAAATATATTGAGAGGAGATTGAAGCAACTGAAACAGAGTTTTGGGGATATAATTGTGAAAAGTACAAAGATAACTAAGCAAACGATGATATAACAAATTTTTCCAAAGGGAAAAAAGTTATGAAATCATAATATGTTTCAGCTATCAAATTTATTTATATATTTTATATCTTAATCATTTTATAATTGTAAAAAACAAATACTGACTTAACAACTTCAGTATATTGGGAGAAGGGGATGTGTGCATATGCCTACTGGTGGTTGGTGTGGGAGGATGAGGCAGATAGAAATCTCAGTAGACACTCTTCCAAGGAAGATATGCAAATTGGCAGTAAGCAGATAAAAAGATGCGCAACATAATTAGGCATCAGAAGATTGCAAATCGAAACTACAGTAAGATACCCCTCATGCCTGCTGTAATGTTTAGAATCAAAAAGTCAGATTAAAAGTGTTTGAAGGTTGTAGGAAATCAGAACTCATACACCGCTGATGGGAAGGTAAAATGGTGCAGCTGCTTTTGAAAAATAGTCTGGCAGTTCCTCAAATGATTAGTTGCCTTATGACCCAGAAACTCCACTAGGTATATACCCAAGAGAAATGAAAACATGTTCACACAGAAACTTGTATATAAATATTTATAGTAGCATTATTCATAATAGCCAAAAAGTGGAAATGTCCCAAATTTCCATCAACAGAAGAATAGATAAACAGAACGTGGTATATCCATACAATGAAATGAGTGTGTGCTGATACATGCTACTACTTGGATGTACCTTGAAAACACACCAAGTGAAAAAAACAAGTTACAAAAGTTTACATACCATATGATTCTATTCAGAAGAAATTCCAGAATAAGGAAATTAATAGAGACTAGTGAAAAAAGTAGCAAGTAGATTGAGGTAGATTAACGGTTGTTTAAGGCTGGGAAAAGAGGGTGGTGGTGGAAACAGAACAAGTGATAGCTAAAGAATACATGATTTCTTTTAGAGGTGATGGAAATGTTAAAATATTAACTGTTGGGATGGTTGCATATATCTGCGACTGTACTGAAAACTATTTAATTGTGTACTTTAAATGGGTGAATTGTGTGCTATGTGAATTATAAAGCTGTTTATAAAAAAAAGAAAAGAAAGATTGAGAAGCAGGAAAACAACCATTGTTGAGAGATTGAAGGTAAACACTAAAACGTTACAGCATTAAAATTGGTTGCTTCTAGGGCAGAATTCCTCACTCTATTGACATTCATTCTTTACTGCGCAGAGCTGTACAGTGCATTAAAGAATGTATAAAAGCATCCCTGATTTGTACCCAACAGATGCCAGTAGCAACTCTCTCTCCCTTCACCATTGTGACAACTAAAAATGTCTCTAGATGTTGCCAAAGGGCTCCCAAGGGAAGGAGGATTTCCCCAGTTAGGGACCACTGCTCTAGGAATTGTGAACTGGGGGGGAAGGGAACTGCAATATGTAGGTATGGATATTTTTTATAACAAATATTTAAAAATTGTTTAAATATTTGCCTATATAAACTGTGAATGTATCTACCTTAGTCAGCTCAAACCACTATGACAAGATACCACAGAATGGATGCCTCAGACAACAGAAATGTGTTTCTTATAGTTCTGGAGGCTAAGTCCAAGACCAAGGTTCCAGGCGATTCTGTTTCTGGTAAGGGCTGTATTCGTGCTTGTAGATGACTGCCTTCTTTCTGTATCCTCATATGGCAGAGAGAAAGAGAGAGGGGAAGAGAAAAAGAAGATACACACACACACACACAGAGAGAGAGAGAGAGAGAGAGAGAGAGAAACAGAAACATTTTCTTTTTATGAGGCTGCCAATCCTATTGGATTAAAGTCCCACTTGAATGACCTTAATTACTTTCTAAAAGCCCTTTCTCCAAATATAGTGACATTTGGGTTTTAGGTATCAACATACAAAATTTGTGGGGACACAATTCAGCCCATAGCAATATATAACTTTGAATAAAATGAAAACTAAACACTGGATATTTCTACAGAAAATCTGTGATTAAAATTAGCCATAAAAAATATTTCTTCACCAAGATGTCAATGAAGTGAAGAAATTAAGAATGCTGTTTTTTGTTATCTGGTTTTATTTTTTAATATTTATATTTATTTAACTAATCTTCTTAAAGTTTTATTAACTTTTGTAATGTGTTTTTTAATAACTATCTCAATATATCTGTTTTTTTAAAAAAAACCAACCAGCCTGTTTATAGACATGATTTTTTTTTATTGTTTTACTTGGTTTGCTTTAGATAGACTTGAACACAAATCTTTATCATATTTTTCAAGAAACTGATAAGAAGAGGTGCTATTTAAGAGAAACATTAACCTAGATGTTCCTCAGGCACCTTTATTTTAGACCTAAAATGTATAGGTAATTGTACTATTTTAAGAAATTGTTATCTAATATTCAAAGCCTTAACATTTAATATTAAAAAGAGATATTATTTAAGTTGGTCTAAGACATTCTTCTGGAACATTAAATTCATTCCATGTAGAGGTATTTCTCTGCATGTTCAACCCTTTAAACAGAGATTCAGTTTAAAAATGTTATTTGGTCAATTCATTAAAAAATCAAACCTTGGCAAAAGTGATCAAAGCTTTATTTATGATTTTGGCAAATAATTAATCTTAGTTTTACTGTATACATCATCAACATATAAAAGAAACAACAGAATAGGTACTTTTGAAAGAACTACCCCATTTATCAAGTAGACATTTTGGCTGCTTCACAAAAACAGCAGATTCCATCACTGATGTATATAGAGGCAAATTCAAATCAAATCATTTGTGCCACTTGGGGAAGTTTGATTAATGAGACTGCTTGGTTTTATTAATCTTTCCACATTCTTCACTTCTCACTCTTTACACATAACCATTCTTTTTTGGAAATCACCTTTATTTTCCTCACATTCAATGCGGATTTAATAATCGTTTAGGTTTGAAATTTTTCCAACTGCATTTTTTAATAAACTATTTACAAGACCTTTATTTCTAAGCATGTGGTAAAGATCTTTTTAATTCTCTAACCTCTTGTTAATAAAACCTACCTGGTAAGGAAAATGAAACATTAAAATAATTGAGATTGTTTACCTCAAGCATTTTACCCCTTAGATTATAAAAAGGTATAAACATGCAGCTTTGGATTGTAATACCAGAACAATAATGACTTTAGTAATCATTCTCTGCATCATTGACAGGTTCTTTAACACTATCTTTGAAGCAAGTGTGAATAGAATCTAAATTAAGGATTCTGTGGCTGCTGTGATTACCTAAGCAAAACATATTTGATAGATTGTATAAATGTTTACCATGTCTGCTTAGTGAATGAATGAAATATTACCTGCTTGAAAAAAAGGTAACTTTTTAAAAGTGGTCCCTTGGTCATGTTTAATTGCATAGGTTTATTGCTTATTTTATGAACTGGCAAAAGCACAGCAAACGATTCAGGCAGGAAGCATGGTTGATGCCCAGTATGACCCACCTCTCCTATTAGAGAGCAAGGAAAAGCCAAATTTAGGTGGAGTCAAACGCTCCATTGAACCTATTCCCAAGTTATGAAACTCTTTGATGAGACTCACGTAGAAGTCTTTATCTAAAAATAGAAAGTTAAAAATTTCAGCAGATTCATACTCAAAGTTAGGCAAAGGCTGATTTCACATTTACCATATTTACAGAGAACACAAACTATTGGAGCCTGGAAATGCAAAAGAACCAAAACCATTTTATTCCTGCCTAAGTGCGTCATTTTCAGGGTTTCAGAACACAGTGGGAGACTGTTGATTAGAAGGGAGCTTCATTCCTACAGAGGAATTATTTATTATTGCCCCGAGGATAAAATCCTATCCCTAGTTTGGAATACTCTTCATGATTTAGATCCTGATTCCTTTTCCAGCCTCATTACTTCTTACTCCAATCCTTCACCTCCAGTGCAAAATATTTACTTTAAACAAAGAATTGGCAGGCTTTCTATAAAGCCAAATAATAAATAGCTCAGGCTTTGTGGGCCAGTCACGGTCACAACTACTCATTTCTGCCATTGTTATAGGAAAGTGGTAATAGATAAGGCATTAATAAATGGATGTGGTTGTTTGTGATCAATACAACTTTATTTATAGAAACAAGTGATGGACCTGCTTTGGCCCATGGGCCCAGTTTGCTGACTCTTGCTCATTTACAAACTGTGAATTGTGACTACTTAATGGGGTATGAAATCAATTTTACAGACCAGTTTTTAAAAACAGGTCTTTACTTGTATTGCTATTAATATCATTCTTAAAATTCTAAGATACAGTAAGAGACAAAAATAAAACATAAATATATAATATTTGTAAATGAAAAGATAAGTAGTTATTTATAAATGGTAAATACATAGTCCTTAGAAACTGAAGAGAATCACCTGAAAACCCTCTAGAATTGTGGTTCCCAAAGTTATGTACATATGGGAGTCACATGTGAGAACCTCAAAAAACCCTAATGCCTTGCTCCCAGCAGGCTAAATTGGCCCAGCCATTGTTTTTTAAAAAATACTGAATAAATCAGAAAATATCAATATGTATTTTGTGTAGTAACTATTGCTTTGTGAAGTATTGTTTTCAGATTTATATTACACATATATGTGTATACTGATTGCTAAGAAAATCTATTTGTTACTTCTGGACATGGTCTAAAAAGTTTGAAAGCTGCCCTAAATTAAATAGAATTGGTAGAAGCTTAAAAATGGAAACTTCACTTTCTTCCCATTTGATATACTATTCAGAACAATGCTTGAATTGTTACTAGAACTTGGGATAGAGAGGAGAGTCCCAGAGGCAAGAAGCCCTCCCTGAAATGCAATCATGCTAGGCTCCTCTTTTTAGGACAATAGCCTAAATCACAGCTGGGAAGCCAGACAGGGAAAGATCGTCCCTGTCAGCTGTGCCTGGGCCAGCCAACCAGCCACAGTTCCAAGTATCTTTCTATTTTTCCTCCTCTTCCTTCTTTATAATAATTCAAATCTCAAGTAAGCAGAATAATAAAATGTAAGAAAGTTTCAGATGGGGGCGCAGTAGGGACCTGAAGCCCCTCACCTCCCTATCTTATCTCAGGTGAAGGACTTTTGTGGCATTTAATTCTAATTTCCTCTATTCATGATTTTGTTTATTTTATTTTTTATTCAAACACGGTCTCGCTCTGTCACCCAGGCTGGAGTGCAGTGGTGCAATCTTGGTTCACTGCAATCTCTACCTCCCAGGTTCGAGCCATTCTCCTGCTTCAGTCTCCCAAGTAGCTGGGATTGCAAGTGCCCCACCCTCATCACTGGCTAATTTTTTTTTGTTTTTTGTTTTGTTTTTTTGGTTTTGGTAGAGACGGGGTTTCGCCACGTTGGCCAGGCTGGTCTCAAACTCCTGACCTCAAATGATCTTCCTGCCTCAGCCTCCCAAAGTGTCACAGGTGTGAGCCACTACACCCAGCCCCCTGTTTTGCTTGTTTTAATTCCAAATGTGATTCAAACATAAATGAAGATGAGAAAAGGGAGCTAGCCCTTTTAGGTTGTAACCCCTGGGACTGCACATGTTGCTGAAGGAAATGTAGATGATGTCAGCTGTACAGTTGGAGGAGGAGAGAAACATACAGAAGGGTTGCAGAGTGGCTTGTTGTGAGGAGACAGTGTTTTGGGGATAAAGGAATCTTAGAAATTTGTGGAGTGGAGGGAGCTGAATGAGGAAACCATTAAAAATTAATCATTTTCCCTTTTGGACTTAGTCTTCATCTTTATTAAAGATGTAGAATATCTTTAGTGATAAGAGTTCCCGTGGTGAGAATTTCTTACAGATCACATCACATGTTAATTAACAAACACACACAAATGGTCAAAGCAAGATGAAGCCTCTTGATTTTTGTTGCTGTTTTCTTTTTAAAAAAATAACAGGAAATAATTTTACCTAGGTTATATCTCAAAACTGGAAAAGACTTCAAGATCATATAAAATTATCTGTCTTTTTTTGTTTGTTTCAGTTGCTTATTAAATTGAAGTATTGAGAGAGTAAGTCAGAAAGAGTAAGCACAGAGAAGAAACTTGATCCCAGGTTTCAAGATTCCTGGTTATGGAGTGTTTTTACCAGGGCAATCCATTTGTCTTTACTTTCTTCTTAAAGAAAGGGTTATATCTTGCTCTATTGTACACTGCAATGCAGTCCAGTCACACATCATTCATTGTTTCAGAGACTATTGATTAAATTCCTATGATGTGCCAGTCACTCTACTGAGTGCTTCTCTCTAAAAGTAGAATGAGTCATCTTGTTGTGTGTCATCATCACTTATCCACTGTAGTAAGGGAAATAAATACTAAATCACTTAGAGAATATTCAGTTCTGGGCAGGAAATAATCGTCGAGTATGGATTTCCTAAAGTCTTATCTGCCAATTATCTCTCCAGAATGTGAGAACAGCATTCCAATTCCATTTTATGTTCTCAAATCCCAAGAAAATAAGAAATCAATAAAAATATAACAAGAAAAATGAAGAGGTGTTGAAATGAAGAAAGCTTAAAATCTAAAAGATTTCTGATTTTTTGGTAATGTTGTCTTAAATTTTTGCATTAAACTAACTCCTTCAAGTTTCCCTAATTTATACATGTTTTACCCAGAAGAAATAACAGTCAGCAATGCATGCTAACTTTAAAAAGTCATGTTTATCACATGTTGGTTTCAAAGTCAAAATTCAAATGTCCTGTTTCCCAATGATCCCCATATGAATAGCTGAATGCAAATATTGACATTAAAATTATTTTCATAGGTGCCAATCTTATGCCTTAACGTGGTTCAAATTAATCAAAGAGAAAACATACAAATCTTCACTCCATAGTTTTTACAGTACAAAAGAAGTGAACTATTTGTTAAGTAAAATATTTTGGTATCTTAGAATGTATTCGTTTTTAGAAATTTTAAGATACCAGAATATTTCAGCACCTCTCTTAACTTGGAAAATAAATTTTAGATAAGGTAATGTCATGCCAACATGGAAGAAAAATATGGATATTTGAAGATGTCTCTATTAAGAATATTCCAATTGGCTGGGTGTGGTGGCTCATGCCTGTAATCCCAGCACTTTGGGAGGCCAAGGTGGGCAGATCCCTTGAGGTCAGGAGTTTGAGACCAGCCTGGCCAACACAATGAAACCCCATCTCTACTAAAAATACAAAAATTAGCTGGGCATGATGGTGTAGGAGAATTACTTGAACCCAGGAGGCAGAGGTCGCAGTAAGTCAAAATTGCACCAGGGCACTCCAGCCTGGGTGACAGAGTGAAACTCCTCCCTGCCAAAAAAAAAGAATATTTCAATCAAGAAGCACACATGCACACAAATAACTTAAAAAAAAAACCCTAAGATTTATGAATTTTCCCAAGTTGTTTACTCCTTGTTTAATTTTTGTACAAAGTAGAAATAAATATTTATACTTGAACAAATAAAATAGTAACTTTAGGTGCTTAATTATAGAGTTATTTTAATAGTAAACAGATATTAGGGCAAGATGATTTTATTTTATAAGCATATTTTATTGATAATGTGTGCTAGGATAAAACTTTTTATGCAATTACAAATACTACATCTTCTTTCATAAAAAATCTTTGGTAATATCATCGGAAAATGTCTGTATGTGAAAATGTATGTATGTATGTGCTTTTGTGTGTGATGTATAAAATACATTATATGATATTAATATTTTATAAAATACAAACTACATCAAATTGTTGTGTGCTATTTAGCTCTTTTAATTTTTTTTTTTTTTGAGACAAAATTTCATCTTTCGTTGCCCAGGCTGGAGTGCAATAGTGTGATCTTGACTCACTGCAACCTCCGCCTCCTGGGTTCAAGCAATTCTCCTGCCTCAGCTTCCCTAGTAGATGGAATTACAGGCACCCACTAACAGGCCTGGCTAATTTTTTTATATTTTTAGTAGAGACGGGATTTGATCATGTTGGTCAGGCTGGTCTCAAACTTTTGACCTCAGGTGATCCACCTGCCTCGACCTTCCAAAGTGCTGGGATTACAGATGTGAGCCACTGCACCTGGTCCAACCTTGAATTTTTTTAAAAAAAGAATATATCTTGTAAATTGTTTCATGTAGAATAAATAAAATTTACTCATGCTTTTTAACAGCTGTATAGGATTCCATTGTAAAATTCTTCAATGATTTGTTTAGCAAGTACCTGTATATGTAGTATCAACTTTAGGACTCAAGATTTTTTATGATAACATTAATAAAAGTTGTTTCTGATATTTGTTTATAGCGAGAGGCAGTATTACAAAGTGGTTCTGAAGACATATGTTGAGACAGAATACCTGATTTACATTCTGCTACTGGTTATTTAAGATGTTTTAAAAATTAATCTTTTTGTTCTTCAGTTTTCTAATCTATAAAATGGAGAAAATCATATAACCTACTCACAGGGATATTGTAATGAATAATAAGCAAGGTTAAAAGCCTTACAGTCGTGGCAGGAACCTTATAGCAAACAATCAATGTTAACTCTAGATCTGTGCCCACTTAATGTAAGTTTCGTTCCCATCAATAATTCTCTTTTGATCACTGCATTATGCCCGCGGCCTAGAAAAGTTGGCAGCACATAGAAAATATGATTAAGTAAAACTTGAACGCAAGTCTGATTTGTTTATATATATAGAAAAACGCATCTATTTAATAACTTATGTAATAATTTTTAGATTATAAATAAATATTAAGTGGGCCTTACAGATGGAGAGAAGAAAGTATAATCAGATATAAAGATTAGGGAAGGGGAGAGAAGGAGAGATCAAAGTAAAGAGAGAAATTAAAAGAATATGAATGCCCAAATTTTCCTTTTCTTAATGTTTGATCCAATTAGAGTTGAGTGTGCATCATTGAGAAAATACTAATACTTGATTTTTGCTTAGTGTCCCTACCTAGCATTTAAGTTCCATGGATTCTAGCCACTTGCTTAGGTTGTCTGTCACTCTGCTCAGCCTTATCCTGACGTCTTTCCAGATTACAGTACATCCTGGATAAACTAACTAAATTCTAGTATGAATGGTCTGGTCAGCTGGAACCAACCGAATTCTTGCCTATTTTAAGATTAAAATCTCTTTGTATGGATAGATTACCTGGGTTCACAAAATGTTTGTAAATTTTTCTGAATCAGGACCTAATCTTCATAAGGACTTGATCCTCCTTATCATATGCTTTTATGTGTGTTTTATATAACATATTTGCTAGTTTTTGACAGGCAGCTTCAATTTCCATAATTACCAAGAGTAGACAGAAACAGCTATTAAGTCCTCTATACCTTGGTTAATGTCTTTATGAATCAGTCACTCTTTGAAAGAAAGCAAGGTCATGGGCAAACTAGAGTTAACACAATCACTAAAGTACAGTTTTAGACCATGATGCTATTCATAATTTGCATGCCAAGTTGGAGTGTTCCATGGTAGAAATGACCTTTCATCCCTTTTATCAAGCATGTAATTTTCTAGTCATCTGAAGAGCTGCTTCTCCTCATAGTTATAATTCTTTAATTACTATTTTAAACACTTATGTTGCATTCCAATGATTACTATGTGAATGATTTCAAATACTCTACCAGAATGATAACTTATAATGAGGGTAAATGGGAAACTTGAATACTCTTTTAAAATCTCAGAACTTGTCTGGAAGATTTTTGTAGAAATATGACACTTTCATTACACAAAAAGTATTTACCTCTCCACTTGAACATATTTTTCACATATTTAAACCCATTATAGTCTAGTTCATTAAAAAATCCAAAAGACTATCTGAAGACAGAGAAAACTAATAAATCATTTTTAATTTAAATTTTATTGCATCCTTTTTGTTCAATAATACTTTTTCTAAAAATGTATTTGTTTCAAAGATTTATTAAAAAACTTGAGACCGTAAGTATGTTAACTAAATTATAATTTATTTTATTGGTCACAGTTTGCAAATGGAACTAGTAACTTAAAATGTTGAAAAAATTAAAGATTTGGATAAGAATAGCTTTTATAATGAAGATTTGAATGTTACTTATCCAGTCTTTTCTTGCCTGTATAGATAATTCAATGAATATTTATGAAAATCAATAGTAAATTGAAGTTATAAAGACATTTTGGCAATATTATTTATCTGTGCCAAGCTTAGTGCTCTTGTTAACAGCACTTTATAATTTATAGTTTACTACTTGAACCATTTTCCTGTTCTAAGCTCTCATAAATTCCAGCTAGTCTTAAACAGTCCTTGTCATCAGATCCAACAAAGCTCCTATTCAATCCCTGATAATATTGTATTTCTATTCTAACTTCAAAGAAATAGATGAAAATATTGGATGTTACACTTGTGATTTTTCATATTGAAAGTTTTAAATTATTTCTTCAAGATTTATTTTTGTTTACTTGAGATTCTCAAGTTAGAAATACTTCATAGCACATATGCTAAAGATTCATCTTTACAATATATGTTATGTAGAGACTTTAAATTTTATTTATATTCAATATTGTCAGTATGCCAACTTAGATGACAGTTATTTCTGTCCTACCAAAAAGGGCATTATGGTAAGAATTCTGACAAAAATTATATGTAAGAATATGTAGGTTCAGTAATTAAGTGTAAATTAGAGAATCATCTTCATTATATGTATAGACATGGGTTATAACATTTTTGTTTAAAAGGTTATGTGCCTAATTATTACTAACTTACTCTTTTTCTTAGTTTTCTTAACCTTTAGGCAGAAAACAGGTTTTAGATAAAATCACTTTGTAAATGTTTTCATATTAATTGCCACAAATGATATAATTTGTCTCCCAAAATATCACTAATGGCTACAAGCAAAAAAAGAAAAGAAAATAAAAACACAAAAATTCCCCATGAATATTGACAATATATATGATTCTGAGAAAATACTTTATGAAAATTCTATCTTAAGAAGAGTTTTCTACCAAGTATGATTGATAACTGTCAATTTCAAGGATGAAATATTGAAATCCCAAAACTGATCAGCACTTATAGCTTCTAATGTTTATAAATATTTTTGAATATGTATATATATCTGAGGCCTTTCAACTGGAGTATAGTTGTAACCTATATTCTTGAATAGCTAAGATAATTGAACAGGAGTTGGCAGAAGCAGAGACCTAACTATCATATCCTCCACAGGAGCAGGGCTTAATGCATAAAGGGTCATAGTGGTACTTATGGTCTAGACTTCCTTTCTCCTTATTTGTCCATCTGCTCCCAGGAAAAAGCAAAGCCTTGTGAGTAGGTCACTGGTGGTTATATCAGTTTCCTAGAGCTGCCATAACAAAGTACCGCAGATGGAACTGCCTTAAGCAACAGGAATTAATTTTCTCAGAGTCCTTGAGGCTGGAAGTCCAAAATTAATGTGTTCATAGAGCCATGTTCCCTCTGAAGGATCTAAAGAAAAAATCTTTTTTTTTTTTTTTTTTTGGCACCACTTCCTAGTTTATGGTGATTGCTGCCCGTCCTTGGCATTCTGTGGCTTGCAGCTGCATTGCTCCATTCTTTGCCACCACTGTCACATAGTCTTCCCCATTCCTCTATGTTCAAATTCCCCTTCCCTTACAAGCCCACTAGTGATTGGTTAAGACTTAATCCAGTATGACCTCATATTACCTTATAAGACCCTATTTTCTAAGAAGGTCACACTCACAATGCTGGGGGTTGGGGACTGAACATATCATTTTAGGGTCACAGTTAACCTCCAACAGGGACATGGAGATAGTCAGATAGTCAGTGCTGATCCACTTGCAGCCACGATATGAGGCTACTTGGAACCCTCCCACAGTTTAACTGGTTGATTAAAAATTCAGTTGAATGAAGATAGATGTCAACATGTTCACATTTCTTTTAATAGTCTCCTATTCTTCTAAAACAAAAATAATTTTAAAAGCACAAACCACTAAACTATAAAAAGGGGATAGAAAACAATAGCAACTTAATTTTGACAAGTGGATAGCACATGGATGAATGTAATTGATTTGGTAGAACCAAGGTGGCTAAACCTTAATCCCACAAAGGTACAAATCAAGAAACAACTTTATTTATTCCATGAAATCCCCTCCAAACCTTCAGGAATTGAAAGTGCTAACCACCAATATCAGTGAGGGTAGAGTTTGGATTCAGAACTTTGGTTAAAGTCTGTTTAATAAGCAATTGGAATCTCAAATCTTCTACTTTATCCAACATAACCTTGTTGCTCCCTCTCCAGTATCCCTGAAAATAATGAAAGAATCTTTTTTCTTTGAAGTAGGTAGAAAAGAGCATCTTTGCACTGAAAGACTGGACTCAAATCAGGGGAACAAGTGAAACAAGAAATGTTAAATATTGAGACAGACACTGTGCTAATATATGTTTAACCACCATCTCTCTGGGAAGAAAGAGACTTGATTTCTAGTATTTTCTGACCTCCACAGTATAAACAATACCACCACACCCAACTTCTAACAATCAACATGATGTCCTTGAATGTCAACTTGGGAAGAAATGCGTACAGGCTGTCAATGTAATTGAATTCACGCCAGGTGCACTGATTGAGAGCCACCTAGCCTTCTTTTCCTAAGGCTTCAGAATGCTGGCAGCTCTCCAGACACACAGTTGAAATATTCTTCTCAGAGGAATCTGACAAGTCTAAAGAAATATATTGATGCTGGACTTCCTCAAAAAAAAAAAATAATAATCTACCAACCCTTTCTATAGCAAAGCTTACAGTTGACAAGCTCTACCCATGGGCTTAAAGATCCCATTCATGAGCTGCTTTTAAACATAAGCATACAATTCAAGATCACTGGATAGCTAATGAAATAATCCAAAATGAAATATAGAGGCAAAAAAAAAAAAACCCCAAACAAACAAAAATGAAGGAATTTGGAATAAACAAACTATTCTGGAAGACAGTAAAGATCTTCATAAAGGTTAGAGAATATATTGCATCCATGAAACAATATCAAATTGCTACTTTTTAAATGAGCAGAAAATAAAACGCTCTTTGAATTTAAAAGTATGAGAAGAGTAATAAAAATCTCAGAGAAAGTTTTAAAAATTGAAGTTGAGGAAATATCCCAGAAGTAAGGGAAATGATGAAAAAAAAATCATGAGAAAACAAGAAAATCTGAGCCACCCCAGAAGTAAAAATAAGCATTGGAAAAAGAGAAAATAGGGCATATGTGAGAGAAGTCATCAATAAAGTAATTGAATAATTTTTTTAGTAATTAAAGAAATTTATTTTTAGATTGAGAGATTTCAGTACAATGGATGAAAACAAACTCATACCAAAGCAGGTCATCATAATGTTTTAGAACACTGGAGAAAAATAGAAGGCTCTGTGAGGTTCCAGGAAAAAAAAAATTAAATAAAAACAGGTTACATAATTTTCAGGGATTAACATTGCTTTGTTCTTTATAACTTTAATCCTAGAATCCAGGAGGCAACAGAAAATGCCATCTAATTTCAGAGGAAAATATTTCCAATATAGAATTATATATTCAGACAAAGTATCAATTAACTTAGGGCATTGAATAAACACAGTTCAGACATGCAAGTTCTCAAAAAGTTAAGCTTGATGCAGCATTTCTTAGGAAATTCTTAGATGATGTATTTCAGCAAAACAGAATAGTTAGCCGAGAAAGAGTAGGCAATCCAGAAAGAAAGGATTCAGGTCAGGAAGAAGTAAAAGGAATCCCCAGGGTAAGAGTGATGTGAGGTCTCAGGATGAGAGCTGCACCAACAGAGGGTGGCTGGCTAGTCCACTGTGCTGCCAAGCAGAGGCTCCAGGAGAGATTTCTTTAAGTGATGAAACTGATGGACTACCTGATGCACCCTAAAGGACTGAGAGAGATTTAGACAACCGGTAGAGTGTTGGGGGTTGAATTCATAATTTAAACATAGAAAACTAAGCAGATTTTAAAAAGAGAGACGGAAAGAGAATATTAAATCTCAGAGTTAAAAGTAGATAGAGGAGAAAAAAAAGCCATGTTTATATCAAGTATAACTTTTTTTCAGGGATAAGCTTTTGAAATGTCACAAGATTTTAATAGCTTGAGAGCTCACGATTCTATACTATGTACAATGAATGACACGTTAAATTCGTAAAACACACCACCTGCTTTTAGGAATGTTGTGTGGCCCCTGCACAAATGTGCTCTCTGAATTCCTAGAATTGCTAACTTAGTGAGTAATGAAACAATTTGAAATTTCTTTTTCCTTTGACTAAATGCTCAAATTGATATAAGAAATGTCACAGATTTCAAAATTTTTGGTCCAAGGCTTGTAAAGACAGATTTGGCCTTTTTATTTATAAAAGCATTTGTTTTATTTATCTGCTGAAGAAGATTTGAGAATATCCTTTCCTCTAAGATACCTCAGGTGGACTCGTAGAATATTAGCACATTAGTGGTTTATAAACCTTTCTACTGATATGACTTCCTTATTAAGGGAGAAAGGAAACTATTCTTTTAAGTTCTATAAGGCAAGCTTTGCTAAGTACAAATCAAAATGTAATTTTTGCTCAAAGCTGTATTCTATTTTTATTAAGGTAATCTTGTTGGTTTATATTGTTTATGAAGTATTAGATAACAATATTTAAATTAGTACATAAACAATTGATTAAGCAAATATAAGGTTTCTCTTTTGTGATATTTTAAAATGTGATTTTTGAAGCATTTTTCTCAAAAGAAATGTGAACTACTTTATTAAATATTTATTTATTAAAAATATCTGTTACCAGGTTTTCTATGTCCTAGGCAATGTGAATGCAAAGACAAAAGATGTCATTGCCCTAATAAGGCAGCTTTTAATCTTAAAAAAGAAAAATACGTGAATATTATTTACTGCAGTTTTATAAAAGGCATTGGAAATCATAGATATAATGTATAGACACCAAAGGAAAATACATAGATTGGGAAAGGCCTTAACAATATTATTGGTTTTGGAAAAATGGAGGAAGAGAAATCCACCAAGGAGACAGGGTGATTGGCCAGAGATGGAGAACACACAAGAAAGTGTCAGGAAATCCGAAGCAGACAGAGTTTAAGATGGCAGAATAGCTAAGAGGAACACATGGCACTGAGAGAGAAAAGCGATAATGACAGGAGTCAGCAGGCAATTTCACAGCACAGAGTTGTTTGATTACCTTCGTGGATGCAACTACCATGGATCGGCGAGACTGAAACACAGGATTTTATCCATTAAAAATAAAATTTGTTACATTTTTTAAAACATGCCCTCTGCCTCCCTCCCTCTGCATCCCCTGACCTCTTTCCTGAGTACTTTCTCCTTTTCACACAACTGAAAGCTAGTACTCTCTTGAGAACACTCTCTTATCTGTGACAAACACAAATGAAAACTGTTCAGTCTCCAACTAACAGAAGTCAAGCTCAGGAAAATGGAAGGCAAACCTCTCAGTCCTTAATACCATAATTATAATAAAGAAAAGGCAGAATCACTGCTAACTCAGTGCAGTGTGTGCCCCCACTCAACAGGAATCTCCTATGATTATTTGCTCTCGTATACTCCCTCTAGCTCTTTTTGCCACTGCCATCTGCCAACTTTCTATTTTCTTGGATTCACCCCTTCTTTACGCTGGTGTTGCCATTAGCCTGTTGAAGTCTCTGTGTATAGTTGATTAAATGCTACAGCTTTATACTTCCCCACCTTCCTAACGTATTGCATGTAGGGGCTTACAAGAGTAACAGGACTGTTAGAAAAAAGTGGGAACTCAAGTGAGATTAAGCCTCTCAGGCAGACTGAGCAAAGTGGGAAAAAAAGTTTTGGATGAGACATGAACCAAATAAGGAGAGACTCATTATTGACGCAGGAACAGAAAGGCTAGAAGGATATCATACTAAAGGATGTTATCATTTAACATATTCTATTTTTCTCCATTGTATCTTCTTAATAATGTCATAGATGTTATCTCACATGCTATCTTAGGTTGTATTCCCCAAAAGACCCTAAAATGAGTATTGGTGTGCACGTGATTTATTGAGGAAGTGATCTCAGGAAACACTGGTAAAGTTGGAAGCATCAGGACAAGGAAAGAGGGAAAAAGACAAATAAGGATGCAATGTCAGGCAAAGTACCCTAAAGAGTAACTTCAGCCTGATCCTACAGAAAAATTTAGATTATAAATTTACCCCTAGGTGTACTCTGATTGAGTTGAGGAACCCGAGTTTTTATATCCTTGTACCTGTCAAATATTGGTCAATGGTTATGTGATGAAATAAGTTCTCAGGTACGTCTAGTCCTCTTTTGTGTTGATGAAATAGCTCCATTAGCTGAGGACAGTAATCTGAAGATAACCAAAAATAAAAATGTTAGGAATAAAAGCCCACCAAGTTAGAAAGAAACATAGAAACAAACAAAGGAAACGAAAAAAGTAATTTGTAGGTGGAATACCTTTGTATAAAATTATTGCTTAAGGTATCATTTAAATTTAGGAGAAAACTGATAATTTCTGAAGAATCAGCCATGAGACAACTTATGATACACCTGTACTACATTTCTAAAGTAGCAAATCTTTATAATGCTTCTGTATAAATATCTTCTGTATAATATCTTTATAATAGATAAAAAACAAAATCTCTATAATATAACATATCTGTCAAATTTTTTTCTCTGCCCTGAGTGCCATCTTGGCATCATGACGTTAGATAACATGTGGCTTAATTTTTGTTTAAGTGCCTACAGTGAGTTGAGTCTTCTTAAAATTCATATATGAAAGCCCTAAACCCCTGAAGGCACTATATTTGGAATAAGGAGATAAACTCATAAGGTGGGGTCCTCATAGGATTAGTGTCCTTATATGAAGAGACAGGAGAGCATTCCTTCTTTCTCTATTCCCTGTGAAAATAACACCAGACTCTTTCTCTGTTCCCTGTGAGGATAACACCAGAAGACATCCGTTTTCAAGCCAGGAAGAAAACCCACACCAGGAACCAAACTGGGTGGCACCTTGATCTTGAACTTCCCAGCCTCCTCAACTGCAAACAATACATTTCTGTTGTTTTAGCCACCCAGTTTATGGTATTTTGTTATAGCTCCCTAAGCAGACTAAAACAGTGCTATATGCCTATATTCACTTTTAAACATGGTTTATATTCTTCAGGAAAAAAATGAAACTTAAAATTCCAGAAAGATGTTTTTCCTTGCAATATCAACTATGTCCTCATTAGCTTGTAATACCAACTATTATGATACATCTATATGACACTTCTAAGTAGCACATCTTTATAATGCTTCTGTATAAATGTCTTTATAATATAGAGCATAATCTCTATAATAGAACATATCTGTCAAATTTTTATTTCTCCCCTGAGTGCCATCTTGGCATCATGACTTTAGATATCATGTGGCTTAATACCAAATCATCCTATGTGGTATTATAAGCTAATGAACTATAATACAATTTCTGAGTCATCCTATATATAATTTTCTTTTATTCATTATTATAAATTGTGTATAGAAGATTGGAATAGACTTCTATCCTAATTTGCTGTCATATTTTTCCAGGTTGAACCTTAATGTTGCCTATTTGTCTTGGTAAAAGTGTTCTTTCCATGATTTCCTTGCAACCTGGCAGAGTTTGGTCTCTAAGACCCTACAGGAAAGACTATGATATGAAAAGAAAACCTCTACCAACATTTTGTGCATCTATTCACAGAATCTAAAACAAAGAAATCTTAAAAGTTCAGGTCCTTCTCAGAACAGGGACCAGAGTATCCATTAACTGCAATGAAAACAATCTATTTACAGGCACACTGCAGAAAAGGGAGTTAGCCATGTGGCTGACATCTCATACACCCCACAACCTAATGCCCCATACGTGTAGAACCGAAAACAGAGCCAATGCAGATTGCCACTGGGAGCCGGCCAGCAATGCTGGCAATATTCCAGCTTATTCTCTAGGGCAGGTATTTTTAACTGACCAATTGCAAAATATTTAACTTGCCCATTCACTGTGATCAACAATATAGCCTTAAGTATGACTTAAAATTGTTTGTGAATGGCTGGCTGTGTTTTTAGATGGATTCAAAATAACTTCTATCCTATCTATCCCTGTGAATAGTTTCTGTATTCGAAATGCTAAACTTGCATCTATTAAATATCTTAAATATGGTGTAGGTTGGCATGGTAGTAACTGATGATAGAGGTGGGATCTGTTTTTTAAGCATTTTTTGACCTTCTACTGCTGCAAACCCAGGCTTGAGCTTGTTCTTACTGATTCTACCCAGGCTTTTTCTCATCTCTACCGGCACTTCTCTTTTCGTTCCATTTCCCGCTGGTGGACTAGAAGTGGCAGTGGAGGCAGGGGATGTTGAGAAAATTGGGTTAACTTTTGTGCTAGTTTATAAGGAGAAAGGAATGGAGAAAGGGAGAAAATGAATGTTGATTCTGTTGCCAAGTCTTTCTCTCCAAGGTACTTTCCTTGGTCCTTGGAAGGAGCTCGGTAACTGAGACAGGAGCAGCTGTCTAGCCAGGCCCATTCTTGAGATACCCCAATCTCCTCATGAATGGAATTTTTAAACTGCACTCTGTTAGGCATTACTTGGAAGAAGAGATGTAAATTCATTGAGTAATAAATATTTAAGTGAATGAATGCAAGCTCTGTGGTACAGAATTGTTTTAAAGTTTACAGAGAAGAGAGAGATCAGAAAATTACCTGGAAGAAGATAGTATCCTAGCAGAGCCAATGACAAATGATCCCTATCAGGGATGATTTTATTGTAAGCTTTATATTGTAATGTACACATTCTTTAATTGTTCACATATTTATAGAGCACCTATGATGTGACAAGCTTTAGATTGAGAAGCTAGTCAAGTTTTGGGGAGGACTGGACAGATCAGGTAATCTTGTCTTAGTTCTACACCTTAAAAGTCTGTGTCCCTGGGCAAGTAACTTAACCTCTTCATCTCATGGTTTCCTCTTCTGCAAAATGGCAATGATAAGAAAGATACATATCCCATGTGACTGTTATGCAGGTTAATTGTGCCATTGTTTATGCTAGGTTCTATGAACACAGAAATAAGACAAAACCTCGAAGATTTTTATGGCTTTGTAGGAGCTAAAGAAAAGACAATCAATGATTAAAACTCAGTATGATAAGTGCTATAATAGGAGAGACATCCCAGAGCTATGATACTCATAGCAGCAGTTAATCAGTCTGAAGAAAGAATGATGGTTTTAGAGTTTGATCTGAGTTTTGAAGACTTTACCGGGGAGACAAGAAGAAGACAAGGACTCCAGAAAAGACACAGAGATATGAGAAACATGGTGATTCCTAGGAATGTTAAAAAATTTAGTATATTACTGTTAGAAAAGACTCTGGGAGTATGCTAGAGCATGAAGCTGGGTTATAGAGTTGAATCCTGCTAAAACAATGTAAACTTTTCTGTAGAAATTTAGATGAGTTAGATTCTGGTAAGATGGTTCTAGGTGTAGTGAGGAAGATGTATTTGAGTTGATAATTCCAAGACAATTTAGAAATTCTTAAGAAAAAAAGAACAATGAAGAATTTCATTATGCTCTGAAGCAGGGAATCAGACACCCCAGTGGAAACAGCGGTTAAATTTCAGAGCTGTGAAATAGGAGAAAGGGAAATAGAGAGCTTGCCTGAGAGGAAGGCATGTGCTAGAGTCTGATCCAGTAGGTTGTTTGGACATCACAAAGCAAAAAAAGGAATGCAGCAGGACAGAGAAGAGGCCCCCGTTAACATTCTGAGATCTCTTGTATCTTTACCTCTCTTTTTAGTAATGAAAGTAATAGTCAACTATTATCACTTAATTTAATCCTCACAAAAATCCTATCAGGCAAATACTATCATCTTCATTGTATGGATGAGGAAACTGAAATACATTTCAGTGATTTGCCTAAGATCAAATAATGAGTAAGAAGATGAGATTAGATGGGAACCCATTTCGGATTAAAACCAAAGTCCATTTCTATATAACTTTTCCAATCTATCAGCCTCTTTCTTGTTTATATGTCCTGTCACCTTTCTCCAACCTATAAATTTCCTTGTAATTTTTTTTCCTGTCCTCACCTATGATTTATAAGTACTCACTCATCTGCTATCTCTTTTTTCTGAGCTAATGAACACATTTGGAAAATGAACACATTGTTAATTCATGTCCTGCAAACTCAGTGGAATTCTTACTGTTCCCCAATTTTCTGTGTACACCTTGTCCATTCTATGAGCTGTTCCCCATAAATGCCTCTCAAATTGAGACTATAGTCCTTATGTACTAGCCGTAAATAAATCCCAACTCTCAGCTGCTGTACTTTTCTCCTTTATGAAGAAAAGCAGGGACTTCACATGCATTTGTTCACATTTCTGTGCTATTTTTACACCCTCCACACACAGACACATTTACCTGTCTCTGATGGAAATAATAGCTTTGGGATTTCTAAGCCCCTAATGGAATTAACTCTGTTAATTACTTTTCTCACCCAGAGGCCCCAAACCATTCTTCTCCACCATGGTCCTCATTTGCTACCACTGTGTAGACACATTATCATTTGCCTCAGATCTCTCTTGTCTTTCAGATTACTCTTGCTCAGATCCCCATAGATAGTGGTTACAAAGCTGGAAATTTCATTTTCCATTGCATAACAGTGTATGGGGTACCTGTTATGACTAATGCCTAAAGTTCAATCTCCGAAGGTATTTTTGCATACACGTTGATTCTCTTTTCTTCATTTCCTACTTTTCTTCTTCCTTTCTTCTATTTACAACAGTTTTGCAGCTCTAGGCTTCTGCTATCTCTCTTCCTAATTCTCACTGCACTCACTATATTATGAAGGTAAGGGAATAGCTAAGCAAGAAAATTATTCTGTCTCTACAGAAGTGGGTGGAGTGGTAACAATGGAATTAGTAGCTAATGCGTTGTAAGTTCTTTACTTAGTGATTAATCTTTTTCTTCTTTCCCTGTCAAAAGTTGGAGGAGTAGCAAAAGCAGCATTTCCTAGAGTATAATTGCAATTAAATCCCAAAATGTGAATACTTTTTCTTTTCCTAAGTTTTTGGGTAAAGCTTTCAACATTGTTGATGATTTCAGTACAAATCACTCCAAGTGACAGTACTTCACTGCTTACTTTTCCTCTGCTTCTGCAAAGCCAATTTGTTATTTGGAGAATGGAGTGTGTAAAGGCCATAGAGCAAAGTCTTTCATGCTCTGTCTAGCATAAAGCAGCTGCAA
The DNA here is from genome assembly GCA_004027715.1 of Plecturocebus donacophilus. Taxonomy (NCBI): domain Eukaryota; kingdom Metazoa; phylum Chordata; class Mammalia; order Primates; family Pitheciidae; genus Plecturocebus; species Plecturocebus donacophilus. The sequence goes on from PVKP010001860.1 coordinate 42,783, forward strand.
AAACACATGATTTGGAGCATCAAGGCTATTGCTGAAGACTTTCCCGTTAATGCAGATGTTCAATTTAAATGCATGTGCTTGTAGACCCTGAAAGGAGTAAGGTCGACTTGCTATAGGAATATTAAAGATGCATGGTGTTTCTTTACTTTGGTAGTCACAAGGACAAATTGTATCCAGGAAGTAAAACACTCTATGGAATGCATGCCTTTCTCTGATAGTAGCAAATTCCCTTTTTATATACTATATATATATATGCTATATATACACTCAATACATGCATGTATGTGTTTGTGAGTATACATCATTATTGTTATCACTGAAAGTTATTATTGTAGTTTCCCTGGAAGGTACTCCTAAAAGCAAATGCTCTCAAGCATTTTTGACTTTTATAATACAGTTAAAAACATAATATAGCAGGGGAAGAAGAAAATATTAATTTTCTACTACTACTTCAACACACTATTTTGTCTCCACTAATGTTGAATATTAACATGTGCTGAAAATATCAGAATACATTGGCTTCAATGATTATAGTTAATGTATTCTTTCTGTTCTAAACAATTTAGATGATATGTAATTAAGAGTCTACATAATATTGATGTTTCTTCAGTTATTTAACCAAATAGTATCCCTCAACAATGTCAGAATCAAATAATAGAAACTCCTCCTTGTGTTAAGATTTGCTAAGTATTATTTACATTCTGGAAGATTTTATATTTTCATTGTGTTTTTGCATTGGAAATATGTTTTTTTCTTAAATACTTTACCCTTACCATAAATTATCCTCTAAGTAAAATCAGTAAGTTGAAACAGTAGAGGAAAATATTTTTACATTGTCTTTGTTCCTTTGTCAAATGATATTTTAAACTTATGTGATTGTCTAAATGCCTGTTTAGAAAGAAATATATGTTTCCCTGTACAGGAGGGAAACTGTGAAGCCAGAGTCCATAACTATCATATGTGTTATTGGGCCCAGAAATTAGTGTAGTATATAAAAATACATATTAATTTAATGAATAAAACTAAGTAGAAAAGAATTACTTTATGGTTGGTTTATGACGTTATATAAATGTCAATTTAATGACCTGAGAGAATCACTGACAACCAGTTTTGTTTATTTTTATTTTTATTTTTTTTTTGAGATGGAGTTTCACTCTGTCACCCAGGCTGGAGTGCAGTGGCACTATCTTGGTTCACTGCAACCTCCACCTCCTGGGTTTCAGCGATTCTCCTGCCTCAGCCTCCTCAGAAGCTGGGACTACAGGCTCATGCCACCACATCCAGCTAATTTTTTATTTTTAGTAAAGATGGGGTTTCACCATGTTGGCCAGGTTGGTCTCAAACTCCTGACCTCAGGTGATCCATCCACTTCAGCCTCCCAAAATGTTGGGATTACAGGTGCGTGGCTGACAACTAGTTGTTTTACATAGACTCAATATTCAGGAGAAAGAAATATATTACATACAATTTTTTCATAGTCTAGGGATCTTCCCCATTGCTGAGGTAAGCAGTCTGTCTGAAAGAGTCCTGATAATAATTATTTCTGTAGTAAACTCTAAGGATTAGGCAAGTGAATGAACAGTTATGGTGCAGGCTATCTGTGGACTTCTGGAAGTATCCTATAATGGGAAGATGGTGCATGTTAGGAATGTCTCATACTCTCACACTCCTCTAAGCAGCACAGGAAGGATGGATGAGAAGGCAATAGGTTAAGAAAACCAGTATCATTTTCTGCTAATTTCCCTAATAATTTGCACTAATATTTTGGATAGTCTTAAAAACAAAAGGAGAACAATTCATCTTAACTCAAGTAATTTGTAACAACACTCACTCAGAATCTAGGACATTTCTTCTTTTCATAAGAAAGATCATTTACTGAGTTTAAAAAGTGCTACACAACATAAAGCACCTGCAGTGCAGGAACTTTCCTGAGAGGCCTCTGCTCCCCTGCCTGGAGCAGTGAGAAGGAAAAGAAGGGGCAGGAAGTGCACGGTAGCTAGGTGTGAGCTGAATTTCCTCTCTCCTCACTCTAACCAATGCTGTTGCTTAGTTTAATCTCTTATTTGCCCAGACGAGGAAAATAAATATTTCAGTTAGTAAAACTTCTACTGGCAATAGTGGTTGCTATTTCAAGGGTGAGGAGAAAATATGTGGAAAAAATGGTTTTTCTTCATTTTTTAATTTTCTGTGTATATGCATATAAGAAAAAGTACACACCTATATGCAGGTAAAATATATAAGTAAATATGATATCAAATTATTATCCAAAGTGGAATTCACATTTTTACCATTCCTAACTCTCCTGATTCTTAAAAAGAAAAAAATATCCTGATGGATGCAAGTGAAAGCAGTATATTTTCATTTAATTATAATTTGTTACGGAATGTCTAATTAATAATGGACATGTACCTCTAACTTCATTCACTTTTTTTCCCCTTTAGAATAAGAATAGGGATGTTATTCTCCTTCTGCAATTTGGATACTTTCCAATTAAAAAGGGAATGGAACCTGGGCTATGCATTAATTATAATATTCTACCAGCTAATAAAATGTATACAATATATTTATTGTTTGGCATGCAGTTACACTAAACAACAAATAACTTTTTATTTCTCTTCTTTTTTTAAAATAAAACAAGCTATTTTTAAAAACTTACAACAGTATTGAAAGCTTTTTTTAAATGATCCTGAATTTGAACTCATGATGTTACAGGACAGAGAAATATGTTACAGGAAAGGGGTTCTGATCCAGACCCCAAGAGAGGAATGGATCTCTTTGATCTTGGATCTGATGCAAGAAAGAATTCAGGACAAGTCCACAGTGTAAAGTGAAAGCAAATTTATTAAGGAAGTAAATGAATAAAGAATGGCTACTCCATAGACAGAGCAACCCCAAGGGATAGCGGTTGCTCATTTTTATGGTATTTCCTGATGATATGCTAAATAAGGGGTGGATTATTCATGCCTCCCCTTTTTAGACCATACAGGGTAACTTCCTGACGTTGCTATGGCATTTGTAAACTGTCATGGTGCTGATGGGAGTGTAGTAGTGAGGATGACCAGAGGTCACTCTTGTCGCAGTCTTGGTTTTGGTAGGATTTCGCTGGCTTCTTTGCTGCAAACTGTTTTATCATCAAGGTCTTTATGACTTGTATTGTGTGCTGACTTCCTATCTTATCTTGTACTTAGAATGCCTTAACATCTGGGAAGGGAGCCCAGTAGGTTTCAGCCTCATTTTACCCAGCTCCTATTTAAGATGGAGTTGTTCTGGTTCACAGGCCTCTGACAATGGCACATTTATATTAAGAGGCTTGAAGAGATTTTGCCAGCTTGATCAATACAGTATGGCATTTTTTGAAGCACATATAATTTATTAAAGATGTTTCAAAACCTGATTTTGTATGTTCTGGACATGCGATATAATCATTGTCTAAAATTACATACTAAAATTACCCAGCAAAATCATTTCTCTTGTATGAGAATGTGCATGTATATGTGTTTCTGTGTGTGTATTTTTCAAGAAGACCCAGTAATAACGCTGCCTTTAATGCCAAAAGATAACCTAAATATAGTCTCCCATACTTTTAATTTTGTGGCAAGTTCACCTTCACTTATAAAGGATGTAATTAATATACAAGATTTTAAAATATGTTTGTGCAACCAATATTGGGCACTAATTATATTTATTAACATTCTGCTTTTAGAAATGTGTACTTTTTGTTGTTTCTAACTTAAAATGTTTACGGTACTGCTGGCTGATTCCCTGGGAACTCTGTGTGGAGCATTTGGAAGTGCTATGGAAGGGGGTAATTATGCTGTCCAGGGAATTTGTCAAGGAATAGCACTGTAGAAGATTAAAGTAGATGTGATGGTTGCAGAGGCCACAGCCTTGATTTTGAGCCTAAACTGACTACCACTGCTTTAATTGAGTCTGAAAACTAGAAAGCTGGTAGCCACCTATTACTTGGGAAGACACATCTAACTAATTGGAAATGAGTGAGCATGGTTCTTAACGACTCCAAAAACAAAGAACTGGAACAACCGAATATGAATGGCAATTCATTAAAATCAACACTGTGATAAATAGAAACTTTCATATTATAATGGATGTAATGCTCGCTCTTTCATGTTGCAAAAATATAAATTCTTTACTATGTCTGTTTCAAAGAATAGATGTCATTAGTTGAGCCTTTAGTAATGTATGTAATTACGTTAGCCTTTATGTAAAAAACTAAGTAAAATGCTTTCCATTAATGGTAGAAAAGCTTTGAATTCAGTATTTGGTTTTATATATTAAATAAAGTTTTAAAATTGCATGGATAGTATTAACACATCATATTATTTTTATTGTGGTAATACATCAAATTAAAAGACAGGCACAATGTATGTTGTATCATCAAAGTACAGAAATAGCTGTGTTGTGATATTTAAAACATCTTATTTACCTGATTTAGTCTAATTGCCTGTAAGTTTTAAAGAAATTTGACATAATTTAGGCTTTCTTGTTAAGTGCACTCTAATGTTAAACACAACCATTTCTGAAGTAGAATTATCTGATTTTTTTTTTAGTTTCTTCCTTTAGAAGTTAGTGTATCAGAACAAAATGTAATATCTTTTTTCAATGCAATACCCACCTCTTTGCCTTATCTTATCCAGCATCTATGCACACAGTAAGACAAATGTAGCTAATCCACAGCCTATATTTCAAGAGTTTTCCAGTTTTTGAGTCCTTCTAGATAGACTCATCAAAACTTTCAGCTGTAAGTAATTTAACAGTGTACATAAAGCTTCTGTGGGGTTGCTAGCCTGAGAGAGCTGCTAATTATATATCCAAAGGCTCTAAGAAGTGTGCTTGCTTCTTCCATGCATAAAATTTCAAGGGGTTACTGTTTTTTTAACAAACAAGCACACTTCCTAGACGAAGATCAATTGAGAGGGTGGAGGCAGTCAGCTACCTGGATTACCTTTTCAGTTAAATAAAACCATTTTTGGACAAATTTGCCTTTATGGGCCTAAAACCATTTTTAGCATTCATGCAATGATAATTGTTTTCTTTTCATTTCTTTGGGGTTAAAAAATAAAGGTGAATTGTAACTTTTAATCTCTTGTACTGAGATAACACTGACATTGCATGCTTCTTTCTTAGAAAATACTTTTCATATGTTGCAGCCATTGAAACATGCAATAGTCTCTTCTTTTTTATTTATTTACATAGAGACAGAGTTTCACTCTGGTTGCCAGGCTGGAGTGCAATGGTGTGTTCTCGGCTCACTGCTACCTCTGCCTCCCATGTTCAAGAGATTCTCCTGCCTCAGCCTCCCAAGTAGCTGGGATTACAGGCACCCACCATCATACCTGGCCAATTTATTTTATTTTATTTATTTATTTATTTTTTTTGTAATTTTAGTAGAGACAGGGTTTTACAGTGTTGTCCAGACTGGTTTCGAATGCCTGACCTCAGGTGATCCACCTGCCTTGGCCTCCGAAGGTGCTGGGATGACAAGCATGAGCCACTGCACCCGGCCTCCACTTTTATTTAATGTTGCTGTTGGAGAATAGAGGGGAACCTTCACTTTGACTCTAACCTCAAAGTCTGAATGGAAATTTGACTGCTCTAGCCCCTTACCCATTTAGAAGTGTTTAGCTGCAGGTAGCTAGGGAGTTGATCAGCTCAGACCTGAAAATGCTCATCTACTGAGTAGAGAACTGTAATCATTGGGGCAACTATGAATGCTGTTTAATACTGGTTTTAGTAGAAAATGAAGCATTAGAATCCTTTGACATTTCTTTAAATCTTTGCATCCTAAAATGTCTGTTTTCTCATTAAAAAAAATAAACATATTTAAGACAAACCCAAAGAAGGGATTCATTTCTAACATTGGCAAGCACTTTGTACAGTCGTCCTGCACCATTTGTAACTACATAAGTTAAATATGGCTTGAAGTCTTTTAGATAGCTACATTTCTTACCTTAGGGTCTTAAAAACCTTATAGTCTGTAGGAGCCACAAAAAGTTTGCCAAAAAATTTGGAAAGTTGACAGCTGCTAAAATCAAGCTTGTAGATCTCAACACAGACTTTTTTTAAAAAAAGATTAGTCCCCTTTTAATTATAAGAAATCTGAGTGATGAAACACCATCTTTCAAAAATAACTTTCTGCCAATGAAATATTCAAGATGAGCTATTATACAAAAGTGTGATATCATACATGTAATTATTTTCTTGAGCACTGTACAATATAGATTTATCACATAAGAGGTATCTTATTGACCAGACAAGGGACATTTCATCAAGTGTCAACTAGCCACTTCATGGAATACATACATAAACACCTAGGAGAAACCACATTTGCTTTACAGCTTTCAGGGCAGTTTTACACAACTACCAGATTTTGTGGTTTTAATAAATAGAGTCAGTTTCTATCTCTACTTTGCCAGGTAAAAACTGTAACAATTGATAAGCAATATTCTATCAAAAAATCCCTTTTCTCAGTGGAGAGGAAAGTGAAACATTTTCTCTACTGAAGAGGAAAGTATTGATAACATTAGAAATCTGTGGCATTTCTTCAGTGTTCAATGTTTGAAGGAAAAAGTTTGGAAGCACACAAGTATACTATGATAGTCAATATCTATCTACTGGGATATACAATACTATATTATACTGCCTCTTACTGTAAAGATGATTTGTTCAAATCATATAAATGTGTAAAACTTCTAGAAATATGAGAAGCTTACAGTGCAGGTAGATATCACATATTCCAGTTAAAACTGAATTTTTATTCCTACACAAGTTGAAGAAAATATTTTATTATCCATAATACTCACAGAAAGGGTCTATGAATATTTTCTAATGTCTCTAAAATAAGCACTTGCTTAATTAAAAATGGAGTGGATTTGACAGGATTAAATCTCATGATGATCAATTTGTATTTTTATTAGATGGTTTGATGGCCATTCCAAAAAACAGATAATAATATACAGGAATGTATCAACACTTTTTTGCATCCATTATTAATATGTCAATATAATATTCAAGCAAGATATTTTTTCTTTCTTGATCTTGTCTACAATGTCAAACAGTGATGAGTTTTATTTTTCTACAATTATTGACTTGGGATTAAGTAATGGCTGGAACATTCTGGCAAGTTTGGTATCTTGGCAATTCTTTGTAACTGATCTACAAGCTTCTGAACCCGGTGGCTATGTAAATACTAAGTATGTACCTTATCTAATAGCTGAGCGTTAGCAGAATCATTCTACAGCAGAAGTTCTCAATCTTTGTCACGTTAGAATTACCCAGGGAGGTTTTTTAAAATTCCAATGACAGATCTAATAGGCCACATTCTCTTGGCAAGAGACCCAAGAGATCAACATTTTTAGAGCTTCCAGGAGAGTCCAGTGTGCAACCAGGTGAAGAATCTAGAAGAAATGGAAGCGGGGTCAAAATTGGCAATGAAAAAAATCCCCCACACTGAACATTGAATTTACAATAGGTATAAGTTTTTCTTTTTCTGCCAGAGTGAAGAGATAAAGTAAATTTTTGACTAAATTACCTAGACTTTTGTGATATACCCTCATATGTCACAGAGTGTGTCTCATTGCCTCCAAGAAACTGAGACAGAAGCGAACAATGTAATTGGCTCTGGGCTCCTTACTGTGGCAAAACAGCAAATCTGCGTGCCAGGGCCCATCAGGGAAACACTATGAAAATTGCGTTTGGATCAACCTTCATGTTGCCCCCTTACCCCCAACATGTAGCCCTAGCCTAATATTATCCCCACTGTTTTATCTTAATAGTCACCCCTCTCCTAGGTTCATCTAGTGTTATGGTTATGCTAGATCTAGTTCAAGTGTTTAGACAAAGCAAAGTTATTAGTTAATAAAGGTTTAAGTGTAATACCTCCCAGGGGTCCCAACATTTTAGTAGAGTCTCTTGAAAATCAAAAGTATAAAAGTTGTAAAACTTTAATGTCAAAAATAACTAGGAGAGGATTAAATAATTGGGCTCAAGGGGCCCTTTACATTTTCCCCCTTCTGATTATACCAGGTGTGCAAACTTGCCTATTATATTAAACCCTCCTGAAAACATTAAGCTTCTATTTATAATGCATTTAATGAATTTGCTATTATCAGATCGAAAAATATGTTTTTGTCCTTTTGGTGGACATATGGTATCTTTTTGGTCATATAGTAGGGTGGTCAATTACATTGGAAATTAATTATTCTTTTACCCACGGCAATTTGCTACTGTGCATTAATTTATCTTTATTTACTAAGAGAAATGTGCTAAATACTTGTCATCCAACAAATTCAATTCTCTGATAATTTATAATAAAATATCCTTTAAAATGTCAGATATGTTATGCTATGCCATTGAATATTAAAGATATGAAGTATGCATATTGTGAATATTATAATTGATTTTATAGAAGAAGTTACAACTTCTGTCAGTAATCTTGCCTTTGAAAAATAAAATTATGTCATCAATCATTTAGTTAATATTTTTATGTTCAGGAATGTTCTCACTAAAAATATTTCAGCGGTTTGAAGGCATTTAACAATTTAGGTATAATATTATTTTAATCTTTACAGGCAAAATAAGGAGGTTCTCTGAGGGCTGTAATTGACAAGTTTTACAAAAACAGGCTTAGACTTGCTAGCTTTAAATGCCTCAATATCATATCTGTTTATTTATATTGTTTTTAGTACTATGAACTAGAAATGATTTACTCATTTTTTGATATTATTTGCATGTTTTTCATTTGTTTTTTTGAGACAGAGTCTGGCTTTGTCACCCAGACTGTAGTGCAGTGGTGCAGCCATGCTCACTGCAGCCTCAACCTCGCGGGTTCAAACTATTCTCCCACCTCAACCTCCCAAGACCATAGGTGCACATCATCATGCCTGGAAAGTTTTTTTAATTTTTAATTTTTGGTAGAGATGAGGTCTCACTATGTTGCTCAAGCTAGTCTGGAACTCTTGGGCTCAAATTATCTTCCCACCTTGACCTTCCAAAGTGCTGGGATTACACGCATGAGCCACTGTGACCTGGCCTGCATCAGTTTTAAGTGTCATGTTTTTTTCTTTTCCCCTATTGCAAAGTGAAAGAATTATTGTTGAAGTAAAAGTTTTCCCACCAACTGCTTGCCTCTGCTTGCTGCATCTCCAACATTCAGATTCTTCATTTGTTTCTGTCTCTGTATCACTCTGTCTCTGTCTCTTTCTGTCTTTCTCTTGCTCACACACACACACCTGCACACACACACAGAGTCCTGTTTTGAGGTGATAAATCCCAGCAGTCATTCTCCACAAGCACTGTGAAGAATTGTATCATCACTTTAACGGGTAGCTGCCAGTCAGGGAGGTTAATGCATTTGCTCCCTTCCAGTGGCTGAGGCTCCCTCTTCTTGATCATGGCAGAAAAAGAAAATTGACCTCCTGTTCCCAATTTTACATGGAATTTTTCTTTCCAGATAGGGGTAGTGACCTTGCCAGAAGGATCCAAATATTTTTAAGATCATATTTGACTAGATGATGGATGGCCAGTTACCTGGGCACAAGCATCTGTTCTGATAAAGTTGGGGACTGGGGATAGGGCAGCTACATGGTAATGAATTTTGCCTTGCCTCCAGCTAACAGGAAGGATATTTTCAGAAATTTAGCTGATTCTCAAAGGAGATGATTGGCAGTCCTAAAATAAAATACACAATGTAAGAACTGGATCTTGAATCTTGTGACACACCTTCGGTGTCCTTCTAGAAACTTGCTGTACTAATAAACTGCTTGTCTAGAATTAACTTTATACTTTGAAGTTTATCCGATGAGCCTTATAATAGACATTTTAACTTATCGTATAAGTGTCTTCCAAGTTTTCCATATATTAAAAACTTTATCATTCATTCTGTTGTTCTCTGTGTGTGTGGAAAGGTATTCACAGTTGCCAACTTACTTGTTTCCTGAATGATAGTGTTTTGACTTAGGAGATTACATTATGATTCATATGGGTTTTGTAAATCTTTCAGTTCTTCTAATTTTAGCATGATCTAAGTTATATTTTCCCATTTTCTTAAAAAGCATATGATACAGGTATAAAATTATGAAATATATTTTATTGCTTGCTCCTTATGTTATTTTTTAACCAGGCTGTGCTATCAAATAGTAGATCTTATTCATTCTACTTTTTCTTATCCATTAACCATCCTCACCTCTCCCCTACAAGCCCCCGATTCCCTTTCCCAGCCTCTGGGAATCATCCTTCTACTCTCTATGTCCGTCAATTCAATTATTTTGGTATTTAGATCCCCAAAATAAGTAAGAACATGTGATATTTGTCTTCCTGTGCCTGGCTGATTTCATTTAATGTAACGATCTCTAGTTCCATCCATGTTACTGCAAATGACTGGATCTTATTCTTTTAAGGCTGAATAAGACTCTGTTGTGTAAATGCACTACGTTTTCCTTATCCATGCATCTGTTGATGGAAACTTAGGTTGCTTCCAAATCTTAGCTACTGTGAATAGTGCTTGCCCTTTATGTTTGAAACCTATAAAAATTACAGGAAAACAAGATCAAGAAGAATAAATTGGTTACTTTTTTTGTACCCAAAGCAATACACTTTTTCTGACAGATTCACAAGAACTGAGAAAATGTACCATTGTATCTTCAGCATAAATTCTTATCTTTCCATATTGATAGAACTAATTCTGTAATTCTTAAGGTTTCTAAAAATTAACAAATAAAAATTTCTAGAGACTCCCCTCTGGACAATTTCAGTTTATTCTTTTCCCAACTGGAGATGATAACCGTTTATGAAGGCAGAGAAACCTTAACGCTGATCCCATCCACGTCTATACTTCTACAAATGGGGAAGTTAATATCTAAAAAGTACTTTTCCTGTAAATGGTATATTCAGTGGTAATATTGGGAACAAAACAGGTGTCTTTACTTATTTTTTTAATTATCTTTTGTTTTTAAGGCTATTATCTCCTTTTATTTGAGGTAAATAGATACAGGTTCTTAAATTAATTTATTTGCTTCTGATAGTTATACTATCTGATCCTCTATTCATTTTTGTTTGTTTTGATTGGGCTTTGTAACATAAACTGTGATGCAATAGACTTTAGGATGAGTGAGGCTGAAAATCAGATTTTATGAGAAAAGAATGAAATAAAATATTTAAATGTGTACCTCTCAAGGTATCTATGACCTTTATTGGGAGTAAATATCATTTGATAAGTGCATAAAATATGGGAAATATTTATAATTCCCATTACTGAAAACATATGACTGATCTTAGTCCACAAAGAAACCACTATGTAATTTATACAACTTCTTTTGTAGTTGTAACTTGTAATAAGCAAAATGAATAAGATCCAGAAATATCAATATTGAAACGTTAGGGGACCATAGGAAGATTTTAACTTTCTTAGTGAACATCTGTTTTTCTAATTTGTAAAATAGAAGCCATTATGCATCTATTGGGGGAGTGAAGGGTAAGCGAAATTATGTATATTGAATATTTCATGCAGTACCTAACACATCAGAGCCTTTCTGTGAATGTGAGTTGCCCTCCCTTTAGAGTTTCCAGAGAAAATGCGGGTGGTCTGCTTAGGTACTATTTGCCTCACGACAGGTTATAAACAACAGGGAACTCTGGATAGTAAATCAGCACTAACTGAGGATTGCCAGAAAAGGAAAACAGAAGGAGAATTTGGTAGCAGCTTAGTCACTAAGGCAACTTTTTGTGAAAGAAAGTCATCAGTGAATTGTACACACAGCATTGGTTTGTCTTCTCTCTTCATGTTTCCCTTAGCCACATCTGAAGAGAACCACCTACCCAGGGGGCCTATTACCTAGTAAGAAGCATCCGGCTCACATGGTAGCCACTACAGAATTGAGGCGTGTAATTTAACAGCAAATAAACTTTTGGTGATTGTCTGGCATTTCAAACCTATGAAGCAATGGTAAATAACACACAACCTCGTCTCTTTATCCACATATACATCTACCAACAGTATTATTTTCTTTGTTATTATAATGTAGGTGAGTAGGTTCAATTTCTATTAAATTAACATGATATAAAAGATTATAAAGTTGTACTTTATTCTGCCTGGATTTGAAATTCAGTTATTAATTCTATCATTTTTGTAATTATGAGAAAAAATGTGATGTTGGTAGAGAAAGTATTCAAATTATATAATAGTCATTGCTTTGGTAATATGTCAGTCTGAAAACTACAGATTTTTAAAGGTTCAACCTGTTTTGGATGTCAGATTGCAAACTCCTGGAGTATCTGGAAACAATGTGTTTTTAGAAAGAATGTTTTACAGAATTAAATTATATAGGTTGAGGGAAGGCTTTATTTTTATAAAGATAAGACTGAAGAGCTTTATTGGAGGTCAAGCAGGGAAGACGTAGAGGCTATTTTGCTATAATGCTATAACATCCTGCAAACCATACTTCTCTAGGAAAGTTGACAATTGTTTCTATCCTTACAAAACAGCCACTAAATTAAGTACAGTTTTGTGTCACGTAAGAACATTTAGGTCAGTGGCAGACCACTTAAATGAGGGTGGTCTCATAAGAACATAATGCAGTATTTTCATTTTACCTTTTCTGTGTTTAGATATGTTCAAATACACAAATACTTACAATCATACTACAATTGCTTATATTATTCATCACAGTAACATGCTGAACAGGTTTGTAGCCTAGGATCAATGGGTCCATATATAGCCTAGGAGTGTAGTAGGCTATATCATCTAGGTTGATGTAAGTACACTCCATGATGTTTGCACAAAAATGAAATTGCTTAATTATGTATTACTCAGAATGTATTCCCATCATTCAGTGACAAATGACTGTACTGGAAAACTCATAAAAATTTAAAGTTTAATAGTAATGGTAAAAGTGAAATGTTTAAATAATTTTTGCCTGCTAGTCTGGCACTTAGAATTCAAATTTCAAGGACAGAGTAGAGAGGCTTTGTAAAATTTATTTCAGGTTGAGCTTATAAATTAATAAATAAAACAAATTTCCTAGGAAATAAAGACAAATTTTCTATTGCAAGCTGATATAGGTATAGATAAAAAGAAGAAATATAAAATTGACTGAAATTACTGTTGGTAGGAAATTGAGGTTTTAACTTCAACTACACACTAGCTTTTTACATTGATTACAGTAATCATGCACTTGTGAAATTCCCTATTTCACTTTAAGCCTATATGATGAGCCCTGAGAGTAACTATCTCCACTAGACAGATTATAATTAAGAAAGCCCTATTTCAACAGGGGGAATTTGCTTTCACTGCCCTTGACCCAGAATTTACAGACATCAAAGAAAGAGAAAGAAACTCATATATATTTGCTGCCCATTAGGTACCATGAATCATTTGATTCTTACAGCAATCCTACCACTTAGTTATTATTATCCCCATTTCACAGTGAGGACAGTGAGACACAGAATAGTTCATTCATTTATCACATCTTTGTCTAGTGCCTATTAAATAAACCATGGGCACTAGTCTAGGCCCTGGGGGTATCACAGTGACCAAGATGGAAAGATTTACAACTTCTCATTGAATTTTTTTCTTGTCAGAAGATAGAGAACATATATGAGTAAAGAAAAATAAACCAAACAAATTTTTTTAAAAAGCCTAATAGCATTCATGCAATATTGGATATGAAAAGATAATGGTATGACTTAGCATGCCTGGTTGGAATCTTTAGATTTCTTAGACTGGGACGGCTTCGTGGAGGAAAGATCCAAATGAGAGGAGGAGGAAACTGTGTGGAAGTCAGAGGGAGGTACCTGCCAGAGAGAAGCCCTAGAACCCTGTGAGAAGAGGAGAGAGTGGAGCAACACTGGGGCTGGGGTAGGCAGCCAAGAGGTAATCACAGACTTTGAGCCAGGGTTTAATCTAAGGGAGTTGGGAAACAATGGGAGGAACATCATGACCCAATTTATATTTTTAAAGAAATAAATGATCACTGTGGCTACTGTCAGGTGAACTGATTGGTGGTGGTCGAGGGAGGCATAGAGCGTAGAAGATAGAAAAATAAGAAGACCTTTCAGTGGTCCAGATGAGTGGTGGTAGAGGCGATGCTAAGGACAGATAGTGTGACATTCAAGATAGAAGAATTGGGACAAATCCTGGGTTTTTGTCAAGAGCCAAAGAACCATTTACTAAGTGGAAGCCTGGGAAAGGAGTTGGTTTGTCTCTGGGAATCAAGATCTTATTGTTCATTTGCTAAATTTCAGAAGACTTCTAGACTCTAAGAGAAGATAGCTATTAGGACTTGGCTTAACAAGTATGATTTGGGGGTCAAGATAGGAGACAAAAATTTGAGTGTCATATTTGAAAACCTTAAATGATCAAATATTCAATCCAGTATATTATGAAAAAAATGTGATTCCAGTGTTAGTTAATTTACTTCTTTGTTGTTACTAGAGAAAACATGTTATAGACCAAACATCAATAAAGTTTTTTGCTGGAGAAAAGTACACAGTTTCAACAAAAACATTACAACTTATATATGTTTTTACAAGTTATATTACACCAGTCATTAAAATGATCAAATGAAGAGGTAGATAATAGACCAGCCTGGCAATAATACCCCGTCTCTATTAAAAATACAAAAATTAGCTGGGTATGGTGGCACATGCCTGTAATCCCAGCTACTTGGGAGGCTGCAGCACAAAAATTGCTTGAACCCAGGAGGTGGAGGTTGCAGTGAGCCAAGATCCTGCCATGCACTCCAGCCTGGGTGACAGAGAAACATTCTGTCTCAAAAAGAAAAAAATAAAATAAAAAAGAAGTAGATGATAGACCTATTCAACTTCTTAGCATGACTTAAATTCAGTTAAAAATACAGATTGTAGTGAATACATTAGTTCTATAGTAGGATATTTTTTAGTTCTGATACAACCAAAATGTATTTATGATTTAAATACTATGTAATTATAATAATTACAATTATGTATGCATTAGCCAACTTTGTTCATAAATCAGAAGGTATTTTCTTTTCTGGTGCAAAATGCATTTTCTTTTCTGGTGGTACAGATTGAGCGAATGAAATAAAAATTGTTAAATATGTATTTTAATGTGAATTAATGATGAATTAACCAGATATCATCCATTTATTTTAGACCTAATCCTAAAAAGAATGTGATGTAAATTTATAAAATAATGGTATCTTATTAAGTTTTAAATATTGCATAAGAGCTAATTCTCTATAAAACGGCATAATCCAGAAAAGCTTTTAAAATATTGCTATAACATGAATCCTTTCTAAACATACTTAACATTAAAAAATAAGTAAATAAATAAAATCAAAGCTTTGTTACCACAGACAATTTCATAGAATATATGAAAGTATTTTGAAAGGAAGAGGCCAGGCATGGCTGCTGTATTACATGCTGTATTACAATGGCTGGCCTGTAATCCCAGAACTTTGGGAGGCCAAGGCAGGTGGATCACTTGAGGTCAGGAGTTTGAGACCAGCCTGACCAACATGGTGAACTCTATCACTACCAAATACAAAAAATCAGCCAGGTATGGTGGTGGGTGCCTGTAATCCCAGCTACTTGGGAGGCTGAGGCAGAAGAATCACTTGAACCTGCGAGGCAGAGGTTGCAGTGAGCTGAGATCGGGCCATTGCATTTCATCCTGGGCAAAAAGAGTGAAACTCCATCTCAAAAAAAAAAAAAAAGAAAGAAAGAAAGAAAGGTAGATGTTTAGATCATGACCAAACTATGAAATACTGACTACTGTATTACTGAAAGCGTTTTATAGGACTCATAGAAATCTGTTTTCTTTCTCTCCTTTCCTTTAAGTAAGTTTTAAGTGGCCAATATTGTAGAAAATGTTACAGTAGTTCATATACATTCTTGGCTTCCTTAACTTCTGCTTTGGCTGAATATCTGTAACATCTTATTATAAAATATTTGTTAGTCAAAATTCTGGAATTCTCACAAACAAGTGCTCTATTTTGGGTAAAGCCACACATTTCTTTTTCTCACATAATTCTCCAGCTGAAGAGGGGTGCCTAGGGCTTTGTTGATGTCCAAATTCAGCCTCTGAAAGAATGAGAATGTCCCTTGCCCACTTTTGATGAATAACATTGTGTATGTGTGTGCACACATGCATGCACATGTGCATATGTGCAATTAAAATTATAAGCATTTTATATAAGCTGTTAATTGTTAAATTGGTTAATTACTCCAGATGATCAAGAATTAACTTTATGAAAGAGTAGATTGAATAGGATCAAAAAAGGGAATTAACTCTATTTATTTAAATATAACACCTTTTCTTCTTTTTTTTAAATTATACTTTAAGTTCTGGGGTACATGTGCATATCTTGCAGGATTGTTACATAGGTATACACATGCCATGGTGGTTTGCTGCCTCTATCCCCCCGTCACCTACATTAGTTATTTCTCCTAACGTTATCCCTCCCCAACTGCCCCACCCCCACTATCCCTCCCCTAGTCCCCCAAACCCCTGCAGAACTCAGTGTGTGATGTTTCCCTCCCTGTGTCCATGTGTTCTCATTGTTCAACACCTGCTTATGAGTGAGAACATGTGGAAATATAACACCTTTAAAATATGCTTCTAACATAAGTGATACACATTTCTACATTTAAGGGTCCAATTTCCTTCATCTCTCAGCCATGACCTTCATAGCATAAAACTTAACAGTTTGAAAATCTCTTAAATTTAAATGTGAACAAGCAATTTTAATCCAATAGAAAAATAGACAATGAATGTAATGAGAACAATCACAAAAATTAAAGATAAAGTACCCTAAGATATATGAAAACATGCTTAACTTCACCTATAATAAGAGAAATTCAAATTCTATTTTCTCAATCAAATTAGCAAAACACCCTAAACTTTCATTATGCATGGTTTATAATGTTATGGGGAGACAGACACTCTTGCATATATGAGGGGATTTTAAACTGATATAATTCCTATAGAGGTAAAGTTGGCAGTATTTATTAAAATTGCAAATGCTTTTGACCCAGTAATTCCACTTTAAAATTTATCTTACCAATATATTGCACATATGTGAATGGACATATATTCACATACATATATTGTAGTGCTGTATTAGTAGTAAAAATTTAAAAGAATTTAAATGCCCTCCATAGGTGATCTATACAACAAAATGTTACATGTAACTATAACCGTCCTAAGTTTTGATACAGACTTTTAAGATATTTTAAGTGACGAAAAACAAGGTAAAGAAAAATATTTATATTATGATTCCCTTTGACTGTAAAAAGTTGGGAATTAATAAAGATTTATAAATCTATTTTTTGGTATATGCATAAAAAACTTGAAGGAGTGCCCCAAATTTTAGACAGAATTAATCCATTGAGGGCAAAGGAGTGAGAACTAAACAAGAGGAAAGTCCAGATGGGAGGAAGTCTATATTTATCACTATAAACCTTTATATTCTTTTGGGCTTTAAACCATAAAATGTATTATCTTATAAAGGGCCAGGCACGGCAGATCACGCCTGTAATCCCAGCACTTTGGGAGGCCAGTGTGAGCCGATCATTTGAGGTCAGGTGTTCGAGATCAGCCTGGCCAACATGGTGAGAACCCTGTCTCTACTAAAAATTCAAAAATTAGCTGGGCATAGTGACACTTGCCTGTAATCTCAGCTACTCAGGAGGCTGAGGCAGGAGAATCGCTTGAATCTGGAAGTGGAGGCTGCAGTGAGCCAAGATCATGCCACTGCACTCTAGCCTGGGCGACAGAGTAAGGCTCCATCTCAAAAAAAAAAAAGTAAATATGCCTGATTTTATCAAGTACATAAGTTTGAAAAATCCTTATCTGTAAAATTAATTTTCAGAAATAAAATGATGGATACTAACATCTGATTTGTATTATGTTTATAGAATTATATTAATCTTCAGTATTCCTCTGAAACTACAATATAGTTCCTAACACAGTGGATGTTCAATATACAGTTTATGCTTTAACAACTTGGAGGTGAGGGATGCTAACCTCCAGTGCAGTCTAAAGCTAGAGTATAACTTTTGAGTCCCCCAAAACTTTACTAATAGCCTACTGTTGACCAGAAGCCTTACTGATAACATCAACAGTTGAGTAACAAATATTTTTATGTTATATGTATTATATACTGTATTGTTACAATAAAGTAAGCTAAAGAAAAGAAAATGTTATTCAGAAAACCATAAGAAAAAATATACTTAAGTCGAAGTAGCTTATTATGAATATCTTTATATTAGTCATGAAATATATCTTAATTTCTGTTTTTACTTTTGTATATATTAAATAATTTACATATAATAAGAACATAAGGAATCTGAAAATTATAAATTACATTTTTTTGTTTTCTTTAACTAAAGAAATAAAAGGCTATTTAATGTCTCGACTATTCCTATGTATATTTGAACTCCTGCTTTCTTAAAGTAGTTTATGACCGAGCAACTTGGAGCACGTTGGACACTGCCTATTGTATACCTTTCACTTGTGAAAATAATAGAACCTAGAAGTTCAAAGAATGCATGCAAGACAAGCCACTTGTCCATCCATTGCTAAAAAGAGCAATTAGCAAATCAATGAGCTAGTCCCTGTTTATACTTTTTAAAAAGTTAATTGCTTATTTCTTTACCAGTCTGTTTCAACATTATAAGCCACTAGTGATCATCAGTCAAATCTGTCAAAATCATCAAAGCATGTTGTGAGAAACCTTTTCTTTTTGAACCATTACAAAGTTAAAGAAAATTTCTAATGGCTATTTCCATATTTCATTTTCATTAACAATACTTACTGTCTGAAGTTCAATTTTTTTTGTTGTTGTTGAAATAACCTTAGGACAATATTGAATAAGGTAATTAACTCAGAAAACCATGACAAGTTTAGTTAAAGCCTCGAGTCTCAGAAGTCTTTACTTGGCAGGTGACAGTGGAAGAAGAAACGTGCATTCAAGAAGGAAACACCTCTCCCCTGGAAATGTATTTTCATTTGAGAGCTGAAAAATGTGTGTTCTCCCCTCCCCCATCTTACACAAGGAAGTATAGCATTTAAATATATTTTGACAAAGTGTAGAGAACTGTCTGTAATATAGTGATGTCAGTGAGTTTTAAAACTGTTTCTCTTACAGGTTAAAAGGAAAGGCCACGAGAGGAAATGACTAAATCCTCAGAGTATATCTTCATTGACAGCTGATAATTAGCATGAAGCTTAGCAATAATAATTAGTTCTCCCTTTAGAAAATTTCCGGATGAACTCTGAGTTGGTGCCTTTCAGTTTCGTGTTATTTCTTTGTCCATTCCCTCCCCAAGCAATTCATGTTATTTTTAGAGTAGGAAGAACTCAAGATGAGCTTGCTTCTTTTAACTGGGTCAGCACTATTCATTATTTGCTCTGTGTTTTCTGGAGATTACCTGAGATTAGAGTTTCTTCTGTTCCCATCTTCCTGTATATTTTCTGTTTCTTTCACCCAGGCAGCCTGAAGCAGTGTGAAGGGATAAAGAAGTCAGCCATTGCTTAGTAAATATGCCAAGTCCATGGACCATGATTTGGAGTTCAGATGATTAACATAACTTAAAGGAGTGACTCTAAAAGTAAGAAAGGAAAGATTCTTAAGGAGGGAAGAAAGTCTTGCTTGCCCTTTATTGCCTTTAGCATATACAAAAACTTTTCCATATATTTTGAAACTCAATGGCAAATTAGGTAAAAATATTTTAATTTTCTCCAAAGTAAGATATGTAAAACTAAAAATGTCATGAATCAATAAGTCAAAGCAACAAAATTTCTGTAATTATTTGAGACAGTTTATAAAATACACAATAAAGTCGATTAAAATTAAATTGATATTAACCTGAATGTTTCTATTTGTGTTGTTGCTATTAAATTATTTTGAATTATATCAACACAACCTATTACATATATTAAGAAAACCTTCCATTCCATTTTATTATTTATGTCAGGCTCTGCAAAATTATGTCATTTCTGACACATTATAATCCGTTAATAGACTGGACTTTTAGTTGCTAGGGTATTTTAAAAATAATAGATTTAGAAACCTCATGTGCATTATAACAAAGCTCTCCAGTCAACTTCTGTTGTACAGATTTTGTCACCACCACTGAGCAAATAACCTTAGCTCTGTACTGAATCTCTAAAAAATTCTTTTTGGATGCAGAAAATGGGGATAATAGGATTTCTGAGGAGGTGTCATGATGATTACATGACATAAAAATGTCTAGCCCTTAGATAGTACATGCCATGTAACTGCTCAATAAATATTTATTAACTGTTATTATCACCTTGAGATTTAGGGAAGGGAGGAACAGTACCCAGATAAGGAAGAAATTTGTTTTCATAAAAAAGGAGATATCTCCTACGTCTTCCCCCAACTTATATAATCATTTTTAATAAAGTAACACATGTTCACAGGAGAAAATCTGTATAATATAGACATTTTACATAGGTCTCTAGAAGAGCCTGAATTTCATTTTCACTAGTTATTGTAAATTTTTAAAATACCACTTAAAATATTTTCATACTCATTCCTTTGAATATTTAATGATGTTTAATTCTTTTTATGTGAATTCACTTTTTGTGTCCTCTCTAATGATATGCTATTAACAGAACAGAATTGATGTTTTTTCTTCTTTAAAATAGTTAACATATTAAAAGAGCATATTAAAAATAATTTGTTTCCATATGTTCTATATGTATGTGTTTTTCCTTCTAGATTTCCCCTAATAATTATGTTTCTGCTTTTTTAAACTTTGGAATTCCATAGTTTATCAAACTTTACTCCTTTTATCTCATTAATTCTTTTATGTTTATAATGCTCTTTTTACAAATAAAGCATGCTTACGTTTCTATGAATTTCATATTGATGAGATAGATGAATGTCTCCTCATTCTAAAGTAGATTGGAAATAGAAGCATTCTTCTCTATGCAGATATGAAATTTATTCTTCAGCCGTGAGAGTGACTTTGACAATCCAGTTATTATGAGAAAAAATGAATTAAGATCAATTAATGAAAACCCAAATTTTCACATTTTGACAAATACTCTCCAACATGCAATGTAATTATGTAATCGTAAACATCTATATGTGTTTGAACATCTAAACATCATTAACATCTAAGCATGATTATATAACCATGAAAAGCTACCAACAGCAGGCCAACTTATTTAGTCTAGCAGAAATACAGATTTCAAGAAATTTATGGTACTATAAATTTGTTCATAAGTAAAGACAGACGGGGTAAGTTTGCTGTGGAATTGAAACATGCTTCATGATGACTGCTCTGACCCCATACACATTAATTATAGAAACCACACTTTTTACCATGTGGCTTCCACATTTTAACCACAGATGGATAATTGTTCACAACACATCCAGTCTAGAGGAAGCCAGCAACCTATGAATTGTGAACACTGGTTGACACAATTACATGATTTTCCCTGAGAATTTGAATTGTGAAGTGCAGGAACTATTGTCACACCATGATGATGTGGGAGCTGGAAGGTTATATATAACTGGGAGCTAACAAATATTTGTCCATGAACAAACTAATAAATAAGCCCTTTAGAATCAGTATAGTGAAGCAATGGCATTAAGAGAAGCAAGAAGCAAAGATGCAGTACCTCCTGAGAGATAAATTACCTTGCCTTCTGTTTGTTTTCCAATTACCAGGAGGCCAGGATTTCTGTCCTTGCATTTACATTACCTTAATTTAATCTATGTTCATTGCAATTATTAATATCACAAATAACATGGCTAACCAAGGCCATAAAGTGACTTGTGGTATAGTGAATTTTGATGTTAGTTTAGTTGTCTTTTAGTTAGGGACATAATTAGAAGCACAGGTATGGAACTTGACACCTTAATTCTTAGTGATGTTGAATGTCCATCATAGTATTTTTCAGCATACCTAATAAGACCTTAGAAGAAATTTATCTTAGTTCTTAATACTAGATAATGCTCCTAAGCAACTGATACAGTTCTTTTTTTTTCTTGTATACAATGACTTCTTCTACTTTGGATTTTGGGAAGCCGGAGTTCAAATTTGGGATTTATTTTCATAATGTATCAGATATTAGAGAATGACTTCCAGTTAAAGTTCTTATAGCCCACTCTGTTTTTCTCTTACCTTCACTCCCCTAGAAATATATTTGTTTATTTGATTGGATATATTTATATAAGTCATCTCAGATCTTTTTTGGAAAGAGGCAAATTAAATAATTAAATACATAAAAGTAGAAAAATTGAATTAATATTGAATAAATAATAGTAAATATGTAATAAACATTCACATTCTTTTCAAAAATAGTTTTATTATAGAATGGCTCTGTGTCCTTTGTTGCAGATATATGTCTAAAGCACAAATATTTACCTATAATGGATACTCCTAAACTTTCTTGACTTAAAGTCAAGTATGTTACAAAATTGCAACCAGTTAGGAAAAGCATTCTAGGCCTTAGAGAAAATTAAGGATCAAGATACGATTTATGCCTGTGAAAATGGACAAGAAAAATATAAACTGTGGCCTTCATAAACTTTAATTAGTGCTATAATTTTAAAATAGTATCTGTCTACTGGCAAGTCTTAATGTCTTAGGAATTCAATTGCTGTCACTGTTTTTTGTATGGTATTGGTCAGAGTAGAGAGTGGCTGAAGCATTCAATGCATATTTATTTTCTTATATTAAGAAATGTTTAAAGAAAACTACAGCCTGTTTATTAGGTTTCATGAGTTTATAAAATGACCTTAGAAATTATTCTAAGATGTATTTTCATAAATAAAATGGTATTTCTTAATTTATTACATATGATATGTAATGATATTCAGTTTTATGTATCCAAACATATTTTGGCAACAATTTCCTCTGAGGCAATATGAACAAATCAGAAGTCATCTCCAAAATTCCTTATTGCATTTTTTTTCACTGACCCTATAATCATTTAGCGTCAGAAAAAGTTGTAAATGAATTTTCTAGCTACTTTCCTTTAGGCAAGCTTAAACATGGGACATGTGATAGTTAGATTTGCTCATTCACCACTCCCTCCCTTTGATAAGCTTCCAAAAATATAAAAAAAAAAAAAAAAAAAAAACAAAAATATAAGCTCAGCACTGTACTTTAAAAGACTCCATAAAACATCTAAATGTCGATTTGCTTCTTTATTGTTTTGCACTGTTTTATCAGCTCTATTTTAGAATGCAATTTAGTCAAAGAATTAAGAATTTTAAAGGTGGAAGGCTGATTAACAGGTGAATAATCCAATCTGAAGAGGTTAAGAGGTTGTTCAAGTTTACCTAGGCAGTTATTGTCAAAGCCAAGACTAAAACCTGCCTTCCAGATTCTCCATCTACAAAGACCTCTGGTTATAATATACACCTCTGTTATATTTTAATTCTTATGTTTTTAGAGGTAAATTGAGTGATTTTTATTGTAATAGTGTATGACCATAAGATAGTCATTAAATTTCTGGTTTCTCCAGTAAAATAGAATACATCGGTAATTGAAACTGTCACACAGTGGTTATTTACTGTTTTGTAAAATATACATTTATATATAAATGTAAAGATCATTAAAAATGAAGATTCACAAAATTTGCATTTGTTGAATGCACACTTTGGTTCGTTCCCTTTGCTTTATCCAAACCATGTACCTACAGAAACATGTACACCTTTGTGATCTCGTGGGATAGACTCGGCCATGGAGAGGAAGGATAGGTTACAAGAGAAGATAATACATCAGAATAAAATAAGATTGATGATTCAATAATTAGTTTCTATTATTATTTACAAAGAAATCGGAACTACCACCTTTAGACTATTAGAATTGCTATATACTTAGCAAGTAGGGAAATTGGTAAGTTGTAAAAACAAGTAGAAGTTGGTGTCTATCTTACCATGTGCGTGCAGGGGTAATGAGTTGCTAATCACTGAAACGGGCAGCAGGCAAGGTCATCCCTAGATGGAATCACTCACAGAGTGCCACATTTACTGGTTGGGCGCCCCTTACTAAAATCCCACTTAATTGAATCCTTTCATGACTGTCTCATATTTCTCAACTTCGTCTCCTAAGCTCTACATCTTAGAGTTTTGGGTAGCTCTGTAGTCTAGGAGCCGATTCCAGCTAATGCGTAACCATCCTTTGATCAGTTGTACCCATTCAGATAATTATTTCACTGTGCATTAAAACTGAGAAATTTTTAAAACTATTGGAATAATTGGAAAAGCTTTTCTGAGAAGAATCCACTTAGTAGCCCTGATACAAACATAAATGCTTATATGTAAAGACAAAGTGCAGTGATTGCAGACATCTTTGAGCTATATTTTTGTTAAGCTAGTAGATCTCAACATGTGCTTAGAGCAGTATGATTCTACTTTGACAAAATTATTAAATGAAAAAAACTGTATCCCAGGATTCAAGAACCTCTAATTTCTCAAACTCCTATTTTCTTTTCCTTCCCAAGTAAGTTTTGAGGGTAGGAAAAAAGGAATAATTGGGGATGGATTTTCTACCATTGCAATTTTTGCTAATACTCTTGCATTTGTGCCTATGTCACAAGTTTTAAGCTATATATTTTACCTATATACATTTAATTTTAAAATATCAGAATCTGGCAAACCTCTTATGTGTTATACCTATTATTCCTTTCTTTCCCACCCTCAAAACCTATTTTCAGATTATT
Source organism: Plecturocebus donacophilus (assembly GCA_004027715.1). NCBI lineage: Eukaryota > Metazoa > Chordata > Mammalia > Primates > Pitheciidae > Plecturocebus > Plecturocebus donacophilus. The sequence goes on from PVKP010001860.1 coordinate 67,486, forward strand.
TATTTAAGTGATTAGTTGAAAGACTCAATAACTCAAAGGTAACTCAATAAGACAAAGTTTTACCTTTATAAAGAATATATTGATTTTAGCAATATTATTCATTTTAAACTAAAGATTTAAAGTTAACTCTGCTTCGTAAAGTTTTGGTCATCAACAGTTTGAGGGTAGAGATATAGATAAGGAACATATTATTAATAGAGAGGAAAAGAAACTTCATCTCTTCTTTCTCAGAAACAGAAGTGTAAGAGTGGGTGCAATGCTGTAGATTTGTCCTACTTTATATTATCACTTGTTTAGATTTTAGTGTCCTAATCACCAAGAATCCACATTCTCTGTTAGATGCATTAGGCATTGACCTTTGAGAAAAAAGTTATCTTCTAACTTGTCTATATTTTGCCAATGGACCCTTCAGGAATTCTTCAGCATGCAGAGTCTAGACTTGGGGTTTATATTCTCTCATCACCAAAGGCTCTCACATATCATTTTACCAACCTTAAGTACTGAACTGCCATATGCAATTAAAAATGTAATTAAATACCTTCAACAAACAAATGCACACAGATGAGAGGTTTGCCAGATTCTGACTTCTTACAATTAATGTATATAGGTAAAACATATAGCTCAAAATTTCTGACATAGGCACAAATGCAAGAATATAAGCAAAAATTGCAATAATTGAAAATAGATCCCCACCAGTTTTATCAGTGATCCCTACTGTAACTGTTATATTAATGTCTCATTATGTTAATGACACTGATAGTTTGCAGACTTGGAACATTTGATTTTAGATGTGACTTTCAAAACCAGTTTCAAGTAGAAACATTATTTTTCTGAGGGGTGTTTATCTGGAATTTGATAAACACACTCTGGTGGGTTTAATGTAGGTTTGGAACCGTTATACATCAGAGGAGCTGTAAAATGACTTCTACCTAGTTCTTTATGTTAAAAATTGTGAAGGATGACTTTATTTCTGTGTTTAAAAATATAGAATATTTTTCTTATATATTAAACTGATGACTTTTTAGATTCATATATTTATAAAATATTTTAATTTGTACACATTAAAATTCATTGCCAGTGTATTTATGATAAAATGAATGTTAACAACTTGGTTCCAATAGGATTGAAAATAGAACATTGAGAAAAGTGTTATAAAGGTATTTGCATTTTCTCGTGTGTTTAGTGTGCATATCACTTTGCATTTCAGAGCTCTTGAATCTGAACAGAACAGCAATATTTCATAGTCCTTTGGGATTTCTTGATCTCCATACAATGCTGCTGGATGAATATCAAGAGCGGCTCTTCGTGGGAGGCAAGGACCTTGTGTATTCCCTCAGCTTGGAGAGAATCAGTGACGGCTATAAAGAGGTACAGAAATATCAAACTGCACTTCAGTAGAGAAAGGGGAAATTTCACGAATGTTACTTGTCTTTTGAAAATTGTATTGACCACTGTAAAAATTTGAGAGATTACTCTATTTAAATGAAACATTAGTTAAAACTGAAATCATTTTGAGGAAGTAATGTCTAAATCATGTTGTATGAACTTTTCTAGTACAACCCTGATTCCTGGATTTCCAGATACTCTTGCTTGGTGCATTTGACATTCCTCTGGCATAGTGGCCCTTGTCACCACACCCACTGTCCTGAGACTGGGTTTGGAGGATAATGAATCACCACCAGTTCCTCTGGACTTGACTATCCCAAAGCACAAACTTGAAGAAATGTGAATATGTGGCCTCAATATAACTACCTCATATAGTTCTGTTGGTAATATCACTAATTCAGGTGGATGATCCTTTAACCTGGTGGAGTAACTTATAAATTTTAAACAAGCAAGTACTAATATCTTTTGGAAAAAGAGAAAAGTAATCTGTAATTATGGTTTATAATTCTACAAATAATTGAGCTAAATTTTCTTAGACCCCTATAAATCTTACACAAAACATATATAAATATTTAGAACATAGTATTTTTGGCGTAAGTGCATGTATTATGTAATACACTTTCTGCATAATTGATTTATTTTAATGTTTATGAGCCATGTCCATATTTTCTAAAGTCATTAAAAAAAAAAAAGAAACTTACAATAAAGCATCATTCCTTGGTTTCTACCAGTTCCCTCTCCCTAGAGGTAATACTTTCAAACCTTTTGTTGTTTCTTCTGGTTCTTCCCTACATATTTCAAAATAACATTTGCCTACTGTTCTTTATTGATATCTTTCATGTTAGACAATATCTGTTAATGTTAAAGAAGATGAGGATTTTAGCATTCTTCTCTTGCAATACCACAGTTAAAATATCCATGTACCACACTTCATCAGCAACCCTCCCTCTATCTTCCCAAAGTAATTATACCACAATGTTTGGCTAAATAATAGTGTCTTTACCTTATGATTAGGAAGATAGTATTTACCATTGAGCCACATGTTGTAGGTTTTTTATACTTTTTCCCTCCCTTTCTTCTGCCCTTATTTCCTTCCCTCTTTCCTTTACTTCTTTCTCCAATTTTCTTCTCTTGAAATTAAACATTATTCCATTTTTTCCATTTGATAATATTTTTATATTAGTTTCACTAATTTTTTGCCAACCTCTCTACAAGAGTTTTTACACGCCTCTCTAAGTAATAGAAAGTACCCGTTTTCATCAGTTCACATTGTTTTGGTTTTTTTAATTGAAGGTATCCTCCATGCTCCACTTGTCCTGCTAGAGCTAGCCTCATCATCACATGGAGCATCTTCTCAGCCCCTGATTTGTATGTAACTTCAGTTTCTCAGGCCCTCCCTGCCGCTCCCATCTATAGCCTGCCATGTTTTGGGAGCCTATCCTCTCCTAGCTTCTGGAAGAAGGATACAGAGTCCAGTATGGAGCCATGTATATATGCAAATTTTACGATTCCAGCTTCACAAATTATTGGTAGATGGATATAAAATTCTTGGTTGAAAACCACTTTGCTTCAGAATGTTGAAGATATCGTTCCATTGTTTCCAAATTTCTAGTATAGCTGCTGAGAAATCCTATTCTAATTTCAAAGTTTTGGATGTTACTTGTCTCCCACCACCCCTGTGTTTAACATCGCCTCTTTAATCTGTGTTTTAAAACCTTCTCATATTTCTCTTAGCATCTCTCCTTTTACACCCATTGCACTGAGACACAGTGGACCTTTCTACCAGGGACCCCATGGACTTCAGCTCTAGAGAATACTCATTATTTCTGTTATAACTTTTCTTCTCTTCATTCTCCTCTTGGCTTTCTTCCTGGGACTCTCCTCTAAGTCAGATTGTTCCCCACTTATTGTCTGGTGTTACTGCTTATTATGCACACTTTGAAACACTTTTCCTGATTTCATCCACACCCACCCCTCTTCTCACTCTCTAGGCTTCTAATTTCTGAGAAGTTCTGGAGTCTTTTTTTTATGAATCAGCTTGCATATTGGCTCGTACACCTTGCACACAGTTAGATTTCCGCTTTTCCTCGTGTGCAAAGTGCCAACACTTGCCCATATGTTTTAGAGTTTTAAAATGTTGCTGATATTTCTTTGGCATCTACACTACAGTTTTATTTGTCCGTTTTGGATTATGTCTTTTTCTGTCATTTTAGTGGTTACAGGTTAAAGCAGAAGCAAAATTGCCTTTTGCCCTATCTTTCCTTTCTTTCTAACGTCTTTATTTTCTCTGTAGTTCTCTTTTGACTTCAAACATATGTACACTAATTGCTCTCTTTCACTCTTCCTACCTCTCTATTTCCGTGTATATATAAAATATAAATATAGATGCACACACACACACACACACACAAACACACACACACACACACACGACCTCCTGCCAATCAAATTTAATGGGTTTTTCTTTCACTTCTTGGTTGATCTCTTTCTACTTCAATCCTAACTAGCTCTCCCACTATTTATTTTTCTTCTCTCTCTCTCTTTCTCATATCATCTAACCTGTGAAGTGTCTAACCTAGGGATCACAAATAAGGCTGTCATAGATCGATCCCCATATTAAAATTGTTAATATGTGAATATTAGAAGAATCTACAAGAGATCTGTCATTTCAGAAAATTAACAACCTTTGCATTGAGGAAGTAGTTCTTAAATTATCATCCTTGGACCAAAATATTGTATGACTCTCATGGAGTGGTTCCCTGGAAAACACATTTATTACAAATAGGTGACTTGTGTACACAAAATTTCATAACAATTTTCCTGAACTGTTGTTTCCTATGTGGACCATAAAGACCAAGAGATAGCAGATTCTCATTGTAATGTGATTTCCTCTTCAGAGCAGGGAAAATTGAATCGCCTACTCATTCTCAAGTATTGTTTTGGACTAATTATACCTTCAGGACTTTAATACTAGGACGCTGGGCTTTCATGGAGGAAATGACCTGTGAAAACTATATAAGGGTAGGAGACCTGGAGGGTGATGAGGCTTTATGAACTGCATCTTGGGGAACTAAATAGCGGGGTATGCGGCTATTGAGCTTCAGGGTGCCATCTAGCCAGGATGTCAAGGAAAGTAGCTATAAAACCTATTTAATCGAGTGCCCTATACTCCAGGGTAAATCCTTATTTTGTGGAGCTCAAAATGTATACAACTGGGGGGACTTTTAAGTAATATAATTAACTCAAACTTATAAATTTCAAAATTGAAGAGGCTCATCTCAGGTCTGCAGTTAAGGGCAGGGGTCAGGAAGGAGTCCTGAGACTTATGGTGCTACATTAGCACTGATATAACTTCAGCCCCACCTACATTTCTTATTTTGTACTTGTTCTTCCTCTTTCTTTAGAATGATTGCCAATAAAATTCTCAATATGCCCTCGAAGGCTGTTTTTAGTAGCAGCAGAGTAGGAGTACAGTCAACTTAATGACATTCTGCTTAAAAGAGTGAGCTAAGAAAAGGTTCATTTCTTCAGTGCTCACCAGGCGCTGAAGATGTAATGTGTCTGCTTTGGGCCCACCTCTCCTGTCTCGTCTGAATCCTACTCTCTCAATTGTTTTCTTGCTGTGACTTTTTTTTTTAATCTCTCCTGCTTTGCTTTCTCTATCTCTGCGCTTCTCAACCGTGGTACTGCTGGCATCTTGGATAATTCACAGTTGGGGATGGGAGTGTCATGTTTATCGTAGGATGTTTAGCTGCATTCCTGGCTTGTACCTACAAGATGCCAGTAGCACCCTCCCCACAGTCATGATAATCAGGAAAAGTTTCCACACTTAAATTTAGCTTACCTATCTATAAGCAAGATTCAGACCCTCCCACTGAAGACACAGATGCCTGTAGTCCCAGCTACTCTGAAGGCTGAGGCAGAAGGATTGCTTGAGCCCAAGAATTCAAGACCAGTATGGGCAACATAGTGAGACGCTATTTTTTTTTTTTTTTGAGACAGAGTTTCGCTCTTGTAGCTCAGGCTAGAGTGTAATGGTGAGATCTTGGCTCACCTCAACCCTCCCCTTCTGGGTTCAAAGGATTCTCCTTCCTCAGCCTCCGGAATAGCTGAGATTACAGGCATGCCCCACCACACCTGGTTAATTTTGTATTTTTAGTAGAGATGAGTGTTCTCCATGTTGGTCAGGCTGGTCTCGAACTGCTGATCTTAGGTGATCCACCCGCCTTGGCCTCCCAAAGTGCTGGGATTACAGGTGTGAGCCACTGTGCCTGGCTGAGACACTCTCTAAAAAAAAAAAGAGAGAGAGAGAGACAGATACACACACACACACACACACACACAAACACAAACACACACACCGTTAACCAAGTATCTACCTGGTGATTACCACATCTTTCCTTCTTTCCTTCAGACACCTTGAAAATGTAGCCAAAGCCTTTTATTTTTCCACTTTCTATTTATTTCTTTGTTTTATTATCTTTTAAAACATAATATTTCATACAGAAGAGGATATACATAATGTAAATATGTTAGAAAGTATAATAAAATAAATACTTGTGAACCCAGCACCAAACTTCTGAACGAACATCACCAATCCCATTGCAGGGACAGCTACCTTCGTCTTCTCCCTGTTTCCTTCCACATGCATCCCGCTGCCCAGGAGCAATTACTACCCTTTCTTGTTTTCATTTTAAAAAATGATTATATTATGTATTTTCCTATACAGTATATATTCCCTATACATGTTTCCCTACACAGTATATTAGTGTCACTACTTTTGAGCTATGTAAAAATCATATACAATAGTATGTTGCATTCTTCCAGGATTGCCTTTTGTTTTTTCTTTTATTAATATTATTTCTTATATTTAATTATGTTACCTGTACTCATGCCTTATTTGCTGAGAAGCAGAATAATGAATTGGGAGCACACCCCAGATTTTGGTGTTTAAATCCTGTATATGCATGTATAATATTGGGCAAGTTCCTAAATCCCTTTATGCCCCTATTTCTTTTCCCTTTCTTAAGACGGAATCTTGCTCTGTTGCCATGCAGTGGCATGCTCTCAGTTCACTACAACTTTCACCTCCCAGGTTTAAGCAATTCTCCTGCCTCAGCCTCTCAAGTAGCTGGGATTACAGGCACACACCACCATGCCCAGCTAGTTTTGTGTGTGTGTGTGTGTGTGTGTGTGTGTGTGTGTGTGTGTGTGTGTTTAGTAGAGATGGGGTTTCACCATGTTGGCCAGGATGGTCTCGATCTCCTGACCTCGTGATCCACCTGCTTCGGCCTCTCAAAGTGCTGGGATTACAGGCATGAGCCACCACACCTTCCCACCTCTGTTTCTTTATTTGTAAAAGGAGATATATTCTTTCTCTCTTAAAAATGAATTAATTTATTTAAAGTACCAAAAGCAGTACTTGGAACAAAGCAGTATGTAGAAGCTCTTATTATTTACTGTGTATTCTGTATAATAGGCTCCATCATATGAATATAGCACAATTTATCCATTCCATGTCAAAGGGCATTTGGGTGGTTTACAGTATTTCATTTTATCAATGTGGCTATGATCATTCTAGCAAACTTCTCCTGATACATGCGTGCGGGAAAGCATCCAGGGTGTATATATTCAGGATTAGAATTGCCAGTGATAGAATATGTTAATGTCAAGATAATGCCAAATAGCTTTCCAATGTGGTTATACAAAGTTCCACTTCTTTCATCAGTGCATGAATTCCCAATGAACTTAGACTCTCTTACATGTATTCTGCTGTTCAGCTAGATTCCCACATTCCTCAACACTCTTCCCTTGATTCATTTATGTATCTCTGCACCAATACCTTGCTATCTTAGCAAACTTTACTATTTTTAATTATTTTAGCTTTATTTGATCATAAGTTTAATAACCCTAGAATCATTTCAGAACACATTGAGTATAAAAATTAGAAAATACAGTGGAAAAATAAAATATTAGAATATAATGCTAGATATGATATATGCTATAGGAAAATAAAACAACTTAGTAGAGGTAAGACAGTAGAGGTTGGTGAGGAAAGTAGGGCGGTCAGGAAAATATTGTCTAGGGAGGTGATAGTTAAGAAGATAGCAAAATAAAATGCCCTCTACCCATTTTTCAAGGCTCAATAACCAGTTCTGACAAGTTATACTGCAGACCTGGAGAAGTAATGTCAGAGCATGTGCCTCAGGCTGATTTGGAGGACCAGGTCATTGAAACAGATGGACAGGCATTGACTTGCCAGTGTGATGACTGATGAATTATCTTTGTGAATAGGATAGTAAGCTAGATGAAAAAGTATTCAATTAATGAGGAGGAAGTAGCAATGGTTGATGGTAGATTACTACAAGGAGGAAGGAAGTGGTTGGTATAGTTGTGACCAGATGAACTTTAAAGCAGCTAGGGTTTATTATTTTATTTTAAATCTTTATTTCATCTGTGAGTTTACAGAAGAAAAATTAGTGAGGAGGAGGCGAGAGTGGTCAGTGAAAATATTTTCCTCACATGTGGGTTTAGAGAAAAAGTCACCGCCATATCTGGTAGAGAAACAGTGTTCTCAGGGGACAATGTGGTTTTAACCAGAGCAAGAAGGTAAAGGAACATGAGGCTGGGAGAAAGATCAAAGTTGCAGGGATTTTTCAAATGACATTCCAAAGGATTATACAGAAGGGTTTGAGGTATTGGAACAGTGAGGTCGGTTTGGGGGTGGTTCAGAGAGCCATATGATATTTGAGTCCAAGTATTCATTGTTGGCCTTGGGGTGGGTCAGGTCAATACTTCCCATGGTGACTGTGGTCAACAGGGGTATGTCATGATGGATTAGTGCTGACGATCTCTTTAGGGAAGATAAATAACCTTAAATTTTAACTTCGCTTAGAAAATGGAAGCCGTCGAACATGTTGAACCTCACTCTCCCATCACCAAATCTACTGTTTCTGCATGATGTTTTCCACCTCTTTCCTTGTTATATTGGTGGTACTCTCTCCTTTTATGAAATGTCACTTTTTAAACTCATGCTCTGGGTCCTGGCTTGTTGTCCCTTCTTAAGGGTTGGTTATTTTCTATCTTTTCTACATTATTATTTCTTTTTCTCTCTACAAAATCAGCAACAAATGTAGGGGTGCTTAATTTCCTTGAGTCATGGATTCGTTTGGCAGTCTGGCAAAACCAAGAGACCCTTAAATGCATAAAGTAAATATGTAGAATTACAAAGTAAAATATTAAAATAAAGTTTTCAAACTATAAATATTTTAAAATATAGCAATTATGATAATTAAATAGCAATTTATGATATGATGACATGTACCTTCTTTGTTAACATATTAAGTAATAAAACCTAGGAACAGGTGTCACTCATAAGCACCTGCATTTCCAATTAATGAGTATTCATAATATTTTGAGATAATTGCAACAACTCTAAATTAACATTGAAATATATTTTCTCTTGGTAATGAAACCTCAGATACTACTAATACTACTATAATTTGCTTTCTACATTTATATGATATTATCTGATAGAAATGCTAAATTTCAGTTAGAAGTTAATGATTAATGCAATTTTTTTTTCTGATTTCTGAGTTGGTGTATTCCCTGAATTATTTTTTCAGGCCCCAGCTAACACCTCCTGCTCCAGAAAGCATTCTAAATTTTTTTGGGGTAAAAATAAATATAAATTTCTCAACTGAGCAAATATAGTTCATGATTTACTCTTATCTACCTTCTTAGCCTAATCTCCACTTGTCCACACTAACACATTGCTAGTCAGACCATTTCTATTTGCTCTTTTTTGTAACTGTATCCTTACACATTCTCTTTCCCTGGAATAACCTTCAAACATATTCAATTTTTAAAAGTCGATTTTCTTTCTCTTTTAACCTAGATTTGGAGGAGGTTTTCCTTGCCCTTTCTTATTCCAAGGTTTGATTTTGATTCCTATATTGTATTAAAATTGGTTGTTTAGCTGTCAGTTTACTTATAAAATGGCTTCTTAAAAGCGAGCACTGAGTTATGTTCATCTTTGAAGATGTAATGAAAGAATGAAAGTGTCTATTGCTAATCCGAACATCTTCCACCAATAAATCTCTTCTCTTCACTGTCTGGTTTCTTGCAAATCTTATTATACTTACTATCACAATCACTTTCAAACTACTTATTGTTTAATTTCAATTAGGTTAATTTTGTCTGGCTTTTATTTACCCTTATATCCCAAACCACTTATTCACCACCTACCCACTTCTCCTCTGGCAAACAGGGTAAGAATCCTGTTTCACAGTGTGGCAGTAATTGTAACCTTGGCTGCACATTAATAAACACCTGAGGATTGTATAAATAATATCTGTCTTGGTTCTACCTCTAAACTGACGTGAGGACTAAGTAGCGGTACTTTTTGAAACTCTCCCAGGTGACTGTAATGTGCATGAGGGTTGTGAAATGCTGGGGTATTAAGTATCCTTGCTGGTGCTGGAAATACTGGTCCTATATGTGGCACTAAATAATTGTCTTCTAAATAATAATCACAACTTATATGAGTAATCATACATAATTTTTTCATACAATTTTGAAATAGATAAGAATCTATAACTTAATAAACGTATTGTGTTAGTGTTTTTTGATAATGGTTTTGCTTCATAAATTATTTAACTCACTGCATTTCTCAGAGCATGTGATAATACTCTTTCCCAATGAACTTCTGATCTGTTGTACCTTTGTACCATTCATGAAAGACCTTAACACTCACTATAAAATGCAAAACTCAGTGCTGATGCTAAAGCATACTCTTTACTCTAAAACTTCCAACTTAGTAACATTTGCTTTATCTAATGTGAGAACCAACCACCTCCTCAAAGAGAATAATAGTTTTTGCATTTTACTCTATCTGAAAATCTCTAAAATCCCCAGATAATGTAAGACTTCTTAGATTAGAATTCTGACTTCAATCAAATTCTGATTTAACATTCTAAGAAACTGAAAAAAAAGTGTGGGTATTCTAATGTTGTTATTGCTTTTTGCTTTCTCTAGTGCACTTCAGTGCAAAAAGAGCTTTGGCTGAACTAAAGAAAACTATTATCTAAGTAAAAATTTAAAGTATCTGAGCTTTCTGATCATAATGTGACAATATCAGGATATTGTATGGATAGAATACTTGGAAAGGGAAAAACAAAACATCCTGGTAGACATTTTTCACTTGATTGACCATAGACTCAACCCAAATCTGCATTCATCTCTTATAAAAAAAAATGTGTTTATAAATTTCAGAGTTTCTCAATTGGGATAGGGCTCTAACCATTGGCATTCATGGCTATTCATGTTTAAATTGCTATTCCTTTTTCTTGTATTAAAAGAGTTCTCATTAAGTTTTCTTTCACTTACTACTCAATTATAAAATTATAGTTCTGAATTGAGGAAGAACATCCAATCTATTAATAGATAATTTGAATATAAATGTATATGTTTCTTCTCACACCCTCTGCCTGCAATTTATTTATAATTCTTATAATTTAAAGATGCAACCAAAAGAGATAATGACATTTTATTATGTTATTACTACATTTTCTGGTTAGGAGCTTTCACTCCACAGAATTAAATTTTATTTCCTCATTATGCATAGTTACTTAAACTTCAGTTGCTGGTATAATTTAATTGAACTTAAGTCTAAGAAGATTTAAATAGATTCATGTAAAATTAAGTTTTTAAACAGCTAAAAAGGAAATTCTTGGAAAATTGAATACATTAGCTATATCAAAAATATATTTAGGGAAATCCACAAATAAGAGTAGTAACTACAAAATATCTTGGTATTTTGTTAGAGCCAATCCACTATTTATACAACTATTCTATAATTCAAACAATTCTTTAAAAAAAGAAAGTATAGGAAAACATTCCCTGTGACTTTAAAACATTTTAATACTGTGTGATACTATTTTCTTTTTTATTTATTTATTTATTTTTAGACTGAGTCTCACTCTGTCATCTAGGGTAGAGTGCAGTGGTGTGATCTTGTCTTACTGCAACTTCTGCCTCCTGGGTTTGAGCGATTCTCCTGCCTTAGCCTTCCAAGTAGCTGGGATTACAAGCATGCATCACCATGCCCAGCTAATTTTTTTTTTTTAAGTGGAGATAGAGTTTCACCATATTGGCCAGGCTGGTCTCAAACTCCTGACCTCAGGTGATCCACCCACTTCGGTCTCCCAAAGTGCTACGATTACTGCGCCTGGCCTGTAATAGCATTTTAAAATAGTGATTGTGATAATATTGCTTAGTGAACTAAAATTAGTATTAACCAAAAATAAAATTCCTCTGAATATTATGCATGGTAAGGTTGTCCACATTGCACCTAAAAATGTTGAAAGCATTTTTCTGCCATTCTCTCTTTTCTATGAGCAAAACTTATTTACTTATTCATATTCATCATATTTATTTACATTTACCAAAAAGAAGCACTAGATCCAGTATATTTGTTTGTATTTCTTTATTGTTTGAAAGTTTGTCTTCATTCTTTCTGATCAATATTTCATTCCTAAAATAAAGTACAGTCGGCCAACAGTTGTATATTTTTTAACTTTGGCAATTAAAGCCAACATATTAATTTTAATTTTTAAAAATAAATTATTTTCGCTTATTTTAGTTTAATTATATTAGAGGAGTTTTTGAAGAGAGGAGAGACCAGAGTGTAACAGCAGAGAACATGGATTCTAGAGCCAGATCTTTAGGGCTCTTATCTGAGCACTACCTCTTATTAGATGAGTGATTCTGGGCAAATTAGTTCACAGCTCTATTTCTCAGTTCTCTTAACTGTAAGAATAGATAACCATAGTATGTTTCTCATAGCTTTTGTGAGAAGATAAGGTGAGATATTAAGTGACTAGAACAGTGCCTGGAACATAGTAAGCACCACCTTAATATTTGCTATCATCACTGTCATTATTGAGACTAGATGATTCTAATGTGCTACCATAGAAACTGAGGGATAGAAGTATTAAATATTTTTAGGGGTTATTTAACTGTGTTCTAGAAACAAATATGGAGAGATGAAGTATGAAAAAATGAATAAAACAGTGCCTCCCTAAAATATTTATAACATAATAGAGAAGATATATAGATATACATGTGCCATAGGTGACACAATTTGAATAGACAATAAAGATTCAAATAAAATGCTAAGAAAGTATTGAGGTAGTGGTTCCTGGAGAAGATATAATTTAAATTGGACTTTGAGTAATAGAATTTTGACTGAGAGTGGGAACAGAGAAAGTAGGGATAGGAAGGATGGAAATTTTCGAGTGGTATGGAATAAGGACTAATATTTTTGGATGAAGTAAATAGACGGGTTGGAAGCATGTTAGTGGGAACAGGGTACACAGTAAGAGTTAAAGATGGAAATGTGGCTCAGACTAGTTCATGACGAATATTGATTGCAATGCTGTTGAAAGGAAACTTCTAGGTAATGCAGGAGTCACTGGAGGATCCTGAATATGGGCATAAAATAATTAGAATTATAGCTTAGTGATTACTTTAGCAGCAGCATGATGAATAAATGGATGGAAAATGAGAATAGAGCCATGAAGCCAGTAAGTAGTGGTTAGAATTTAAAACCGGGTACATCTGTATTAGAAGCCATTAGTGAGAACCCGGTTTCTGCTTTGAGATCAACTTCCTGTCTCCCAAATTGGTCTTCAGTGTGCCATTAGTTTTGCTAGTTCTGCCTTTTGTTATGAGATGTTTCTTTCCTCTTGACTCTTATTCCCTTTGCATGGTTGCACTTTACCTTAGTAATGGTTAAGGACTAGTAGAACAATTAGTTGCTGGTGACAGTAATAGAGAAGAACCACTGACTGATATTAGATGTAACTGTACACCCTTTGTGTACCTATTATAGTAAGGGTTGAGAGCGCCAGGAGACTCCAGTATTCAGTCACAGGTAACAGATCAGCCTATGTTCTGTCTGAATAGCCCCTTGCAATCTGTACACATTTGATAATTACTAAGACTTCCTAAAAAATAAATCAAAATTATTCTCTGGAAGATATGAATACTTGTTTAATGTATACAATTTTATTTTCTTTTTTTCTATTTCATGCAAAGTTAAAAAATGAATATGTTCATATATATAAGCCATATTTTAGGCAACTCATAGAATATTTCATATTTAGTAATAAACTTTCAGTTTTAGAAACCTTGATCTATAGTTTTTCTAAATTTCAGCTTGTGTTTCTAAAATTATTCTCATTACTATAATTTAAAGTTAAAATTACATATCCTATTTTGAATATCTATAGATATTATAGTTCTGTTAGATAATTCTGATTATAAAAATATTTATGTTTTTCTCATTTATTCAACTTTATTGCATCAAAAGTGAAAAAAGTTCTTGTACTTTAGAATTCAATTTTTTATTGAGAAGAAAGGCATTTATGTGCAATTTGAATATAAATGTCAGATGTTATTTCACATTAATGATACTAAATGAGTAAATTTCATTTATGCAAAAGGCCATGCATCAGGCTACAAATGTTTGTGTATAGTTATATTTTTCTAGTTTAAATGCTTAGGAGAATAAGCTTTTAAAGTATAAATTTTGTCTGTAGTTCAAAAGATTATAATTCTAGCATATAAACTACTTGAATAATGACAGTTATCTAATTAAGTATAAAGGCGTAAACACTATGACAGATAGTGTGTGTCAGGTGAAAGATTATCATTTATATTCCATTAAGATTTTAATGTGTTATATTCAAATATATTTTCATGTTTTTAATAATATTCATAGGATCTATAATTAAGATGTACATTGATGGACACTGGTGCCATACATAGATATAAATATAGAAAGAAAACCCCAAATATAGGCAAACATTTTTCATTAGAATAATAGAAATAGGAAAAGAATATAAGATAAAATTATAGAGTTTTAGTCACTTAAATATATTCTATGAAGACAGACTTATATTAACTGGGTTGTTTTATTTATTCTTTTAAAATAAAAAGATAGTCTAATTTTTAGACAGTTAAAATTATTTTATATTCATTAGTTTGTTTGAGCTCTCCTAAATCTGAGTGCCATAACATCTTTTAACAGTAAGCTGTTAAATCCTTAATTCTGGTATAATTATGTGACTCAATAGGGAGTCCAGAAAAAAATTACTTTGTAATTTAATTTATACTTTATTTTATTTTTCTCTGGCGAGATATGCAAGAACAGTAAATGGCTTGTTAATTTGCAGTGGAATGATTAAATTATATTGTAAGGGTATTGTGATGAAATGATGTGTATTTAACCTTTTGCTTTTTGTGTCTTTTTTGGCACAGAGATTTTGGAAATCACATTACACCCTGTTGTTTAACTGCCTTTAAAAATGTTTTGTGCAGAACAAATAGCTTAATTTTATGGGTTTTTGTTGATGCTAAACTCTGGAGCAGAACCAAAAGGCATCCTGACTGCCAAAGCACATGAAGAAAATTATTTCCCTTACTAGCTTGGCAGAACATTTTTACATGATGGCTTTAAAAAGTAACTTTCCATTTCCAGTGAGGTCTTTCTTTGCCAGATATTGTCACCTGAGTTAATGTCTGGATGCAGTCCTGAGCCTATTAAACTGTTTTAAAATACCAAATAAACCAAAACAACAACAATAAAACTTTAGTAAACCTACATTTCTGTTGTTCCTTTGGAGGATTCCCATGTGTTGAACTTTACTGTGGAGAGTGTCCATATTTATCTTCTGTTTGTCTTCCACTTACTCAGAGTGATCTGTTCGATGTCTGTTTATCTTTCCTTAGAAATCCTACAAGTCTTTCAGAGCTTTGATTGTTGCTAACATCCTATAGTATTTCCTTCCTGATTAAACTGGAAAATTTTACTTGTTTTATTCACTTAACACGGTACAGCATTTTCATGTCAACGAACCTGATCTCTCAAACTTTACTGTAATCTCCTTTGACTCATTGACTTTACTAAGAATGTAATAAAAGGCATATTGACTGATACAAGCCAATCAACAGAAGTTGAAAAGCAGAGACTGTGCTTAAGGCATTATGCCAGATAGGCACTGGTAGGGAGACAGAAATAAGTCACTGCCTTGCCCTCTATAATTTATAGCCTAGTAAGAGAGCTAAAATTAAGTACACAAATCTTTGTTGTTCTAGATAGAGAAAATAAGAACACTATGAGGGATCAAAGAAGCGAGAAATACTATCTGTTGAAAAAATATCAGCAAAGATTTTGTTGTTAAACTCTTTGGGAAACGTGCTTGCAAGAATAGTTTTGTTATTCTTACAGCAATTGCCATTATTAGTTTTGCTGCTAAGAACAATGCATGTTCTGGCAATCCTAGAAAAGCCATTATTGTCTTCACCATCACATAATATTTTATCTTTGTGACAAAAACTGTGAAGGGTCTGAGATTTTATCTCATTCTCAAGACGGGTTAGGCTGTCACAGTTTCATGGATGCTGTCAGAAAACATTAGATGCTTGGGTCAGAGACAAAAGACTCTATTACTCATGGCACAGCAGGCAGCAAAAGCTTCATGTTTCCACCAGAGTCCTTGTCCCTCCAGTCCTGCAGGGGGTGATGCCTGGCAGCCTAGGTAGACACTGAACTCCATGGATATGTGTCACATCTGAGGGACCCCAAGCTTAGGAAACTCCCAATCCTATAGGGGGGCTGTTAGCAAAGTTCTCTCTGAACTTTGTCTAGAGAGAGATATAATCTTTACTATACTGATCAGGAAACAAATTTTCCATTTGCCCTGGAGGGAGATTCTATCTCCATCTTTTCAGACTATTTGAAAAGATATTTTGGAACAAAAGCTGTCAAAAGATGTATAGAAACGCTATAGAGAATTAACCCCTACACAGTATGTTTAACTGGAAATGATCATCATGAAGCTATTATTTAGGGGAATACAGAATAATATGTTGTAAAAGTAAGTTTAAAGAAGTCTTCATTTTACATAATAATGAAAAATGAATAAGAAGGGATGCTAATATTGTAAAAAGAAGCAGAGCCCTGTATCTTGTAAGTTATGTTATGAACATAATGTATTATTCTGAATTATGGATGAGGTATTATCTAATCTAGTCATATTGATAAGGGAATTAGTAATGAAAATCTTTCCTGATAGATGATCCTAAAATGAACTTGTATTTTATTATATATAATAGAATATATGTATTTGTATATATAGTCTGTATATACATACACATGTTCTACCATGTCCATTTGAATAATTTATACATCCACAGTAAAATAATAGTTCCCAAATCAAATTGAATCTCAAATTAGAATGGGTCTCAAAAATTATTTCTTAAAATCTATCCCTCAGTGCTCACTACAAGAATGGTTTTTCAAAATAATAGATCAGGTAAAGTTTATAAACTCTGCAGCTTCACTTCTAGGATTCGCCCTATTGTGGGGTCAGTGACTCTCCTCAGGCTCATGCAAGGCTGCACTATGACCTGACATTGACCAATATCTTTCCTAAATCATACATGATCCACTGATGGATTCATTGCTAACATCAACATCTATTCTAGGATTTTATGTGTGTGCTTTTTGCTTTAAGGTTGGTTTTCTTTCATATCACCTTTTTTCTGTTTATCTTTTCTTGTGTTGCAACATCAAAAACAAAACTGTGTTTTCACTTAAAGTTATATGCCAAAATTGTGTTTTCCTTTAAAAGTTTATACAGTGCACTATGGAAATTAAAGAATACCTGATGCTAAATATTGTTGGTAAAAAACTGGAGCTCACTGTACCAGTGAATATCTATGTAATATTTTATACCTACAATTCAAACCATAGAGTGCTTATTCTAAGATCATAAATCATATAGCATTTATCATTATAAAATGCTATTGTCACCACTTTTATAAATTCCCAATATTCCTCATGTATCAGAAACTGAGAAACTGAATTTGGCTATATAATGTATAAGTTAAGTGACAAGGCTCTTCCAACTCTGGGATATAAATGCCTTACCTGATATTTTATAGGGCATGACTTTTTAAGAAAGAAAAACCTTTCTTTCTTTTTTTTTTTTTTTTAGAAGGAGTCTCACTCTGTCACCCAGGCTGGAGTAGAGTGGTGGGATCTTGGCTCGCTGCAACCTCTGTCTTCTGGGCTCAAGCAATTCTCCTGCCTCAGCCTCCCAAACAGCTGGGACTAAGGGTGCACAGCACCATGCCTGGCTAGTTTTTGTATTTTTAGTAGAGACAGGGTTTCACCATGTTGGTCAGGCTGGTCTCGAACTCCTGACCTCAGATGGTCCACCCGCCTCGGCCTCCCAAAGTGCTGGGATTACAGACATGAGCCACTATATCTGTCCTAAAAAAAAGCTTAAGTCTTGAACATATTTAGGATTTAAACATAAATGTCAGATTTTAGAAACTAAAATGCCTATAGGAATCATGTAAAACAAAAGCCTGAAGCAAATCAGAATATCTGTCCCATTTCAACTCCAGAGGAATGTTGCCACACAGGAATGCATGCCTAGTGTTGCATTTCTTTATATTTTTCTAGGGAAATCAGAAATGTGAATTTTTATGCATGATATTAAAATTTTTAAACGTTGGGTCCTAACTTTAATTACAATTTGACACTAAATAAAAAAATACCACCAATCAGAAACATCTAATATTTTGTTCTACAAACAGAATGTCTTTCCAGGCTGACAGAGCATAAGCTGGGATGGTGATGGATAGAGGAAGGGGAGACATAAGGTAATAGAGACTTTAAGGGAACAAACAAACCACTATATACAGGAGGAGAGTCTGTCTTACGGTCATAGGCCTAGCAATACATTCTAACAGCAGTAAACATTGACACTGGACTGAAGAAGGCTGTACCTGAATCCTTCTCAATCAAGGCCTCTGAGGACTCTTAAGCATCCTGAGGAGAAAGAGGTGTTTTGTAAAAATGTTAATATCTTGAGAGACCCATGCTACTTGGCTGTGCTATTTTAACTCCTTCAACAAAATGTTAACTTGACAAT
Organism: Plecturocebus donacophilus; assembly: GCA_004027715.1. Lineage (NCBI taxonomy): Eukaryota > Metazoa > Chordata > Mammalia > Primates > Pitheciidae > Plecturocebus > Plecturocebus donacophilus. The sequence goes on from PVKP010001860.1 coordinate 85,881, forward strand.
GAAAAATGATTTCCTACAAAAGAGAAGGGAATCAGAAAAATTCTTAGGTAGCCTGGTGTATTGGTCCATTTTCATACTGCTATAAAGAACTACCGAGATTGGATAATTTCTAAAGGAGAGATGTTTAGTTGACTCACAGTTCAGTATGACCGGGGGGCCTCAGAAAACATACACTCAGGTGGAAGGTGAAGGGGAAGCTGAGCACTTTCTTCACAAGGTAGCAGGAAGGAGAAGCGGTGAGCCAAGAGGGAAGAGCCTCTGAGGAAACCATCGGATCCTGTGAGAACTCACTCACACGAGAACGCCACGGGGAAAACTGCGTCCACGATTCAATTACCTCCACCTGGCTTCTCTCTTGATAAATGGAATTACGGGGATAAAATTCAAGATGAGATTTGGCTGGGGACATATAGCCTAATCATGTCACCTGGCTTCAATGGAGGCAATTAAGTAAAAACTGTAGAGTGTTTTGGTGAGAACCAACATCCCTCAAAGATAAAAGCCATCATCATCTGACCAGGCGAGCCCATGAAATTGATACAGTAGCATGAGATGGTGCTCCCCTGGAATTTTGGGAAAACTTGAAAAAGGAGGTGGACTAAGCGTCTTCATTTTGGTGAGTAAAGGTGATTGATCCAGCCGATGTGGGGATAAACAATATTAACTAGGAGACTTAAGCTCATGAGGCACAAAACAGTTTTGGGAACTGAGCAGTTGCTACAGTTACTCGAATGGATCACATTCCTTTGTTTTATCTGCAATAAACCCATAGATTTATTGCGATGTGGGTTTGCATAGATAAATATGAATTTTTAAAGTATCTCCCTAAAAGCATTTCCTTGATAAAGTTGTGGTAACGATTAAATTACATATTGTATTTAAAGCACTTGGCACAAAAATTGGAAAAGTTGATAATGCCGAGTGAGGGTATGGGGGTATGCATTGCTGGTATAGATTTGTAGTCATTTTGGAGAAAAGTCTGGTACTACATTCACAGATGCAATACTTACTTGCCCTAAGACCCAGTAATTCTTCTCTTGGGTACACATACCAACGATATTCCTACACAGATCTGAAAAGGGCATGTACAAAAAGGTAACAATTTCTTTGATGTGATAGAGACTTGGAAGCACTCTGGGCATCCATCGCTGAGAGAGTTGATAAAAAAATGTGGGGGATCCACACCTTAACATTACAAACATTCAGAAACAGCAGGCTATATGTGTGCATAGGACTATTGAGGGACCTCAAAAACCCAGTTCTTAGTCAAAAAGGTAAGAACGAGATGAGATTTAAATTCAATACTATTTACATAAATTAGAAATATATGCACAAAAAATAGTATACATTTTATAATAATACATACAAACAAGATACCTGGTAACAGGATACAATAGTTGCCCCCTGGGGGGATGGAAATAAAACATGGAGTGGGGAAAAGGAAATAAATAACTAACTAAAATAAAAGAGGGACCTTTTAAGAGTGTTAATGAAAATGCATCATGAATTTAGTAGTATAACAAACCCAAACCTCTGCACATAAGTTGATAAAGCAAAAGAAGGAAAAAATAAAGTTCTTAACAGAATGCTTGACACATAGTACAATTTTATAGGTTAATCAAAAAGAGGACCAAAAGGAGTCTGAGAAAAGAAAAGGAAAAAGTGATAAACAATTTGTTTCAAAAAAATAAGTTTTGTAATTAGAAACGTGTGGAACCAGTTAACAAGTGTAATTGATTTCTGCCTACGGTCTGAGCAAAGTGCTAGATACTATTAGAGGTGAAAAAGAAAGATTTGACATATTCTCCTTATTAGAGAATAAACCAACAAACTTAAAATACAATGCAAACTTTCTGAAATCCAGTTGGAACCTAGTAGAGATAAACAATGTTTTTAAAAAAATAATCAAAGACCTCGTGATCCCCCTCAGCCTCCCAAAGTGCAAGGATTATAGGCATGAGCCACGGTGCCGGGCCTATCAACATGCTGAAACCCGCATCGCTGCTAAAGGCATGTGCCTGTAATCCCAGCTACTCAGGAGGTTGAGGTAGGAGAGTTGCTTGAATCTGGGAGGCAGGGGTTGCAGCGAGCTGAGATAGTGCCGCTGCACTCCAGCCTGGGTGACAGACTGACATTCTGTCTCAAAAACAAAAAAAAAGTCAAAGATACAGTGTGGTGTATTACTGGGTGATGCATTATAAGTCAGCATTTAATGAGTCATTCATCCCTTAATCATTGTATGCAGCAAACATTACGGAGAGCCCACCACACAGCAGGTTCCGTGGTAAGTAGTAAAAACACAAGAAACTGCAGGAGGTCCCTGAATTGGAGGAGCAGTCAGGTTTAACATGGGAAAGGGTTGCTTAAGGCATGGCTGATCTCTGAAGGGCCAAGACTTGAGGTGAGCCTTCAAAAAGATTTTTGTTTTTTAAAGGTTTATCATAAAGTAAAAGCCCAGAGATAACATGAATAAAATAAAGCCCCAGAAAATAGAACAAAATGGAAATGTTTTGAACTGTAAAAGAAAGTGAAATGCCTTTCAGTGTGGTTTATTTTTATATGCAGTTGCCATAATAGTACACTATCTTTTGTTTTAGATACACTGGCCTAATACAGCTCTAAAAATAGAAGAATGTATGATGAAAGGAAAAGATGTGGTAAGTATTATTCATTGTAAATTAAACAAATCATCAATTATATCACTAGTCAACCACAAAGAACCGAATCGCTGAATTTTTATTTGCTCTTATAAAAGCATGTATGCAATTTGGTTCATGAAGAAAAGTATGTATATGCATATAAAACACATACTTATGTAAAATTAATTTCAATGCAGAGTTAAAGCAGAGATGCCATTGAGATTTTGGTTTCTATTTTGTTTTTTAATAATCAACCTGAGTTTATAAATTCCTTACGCTAATGCTTATTTCCCATGTATTTGGCAGAAAAATAATTGCAGATAATTTTTTCTGGGAACACTTAAACACATTCTTTGTGAGATTTCACTTTATGTTGTTTAGCAAATTAGAAATGAATGAAGAAACAAAAAAACAAAAAGTTTGAGACAGGCAAAAAACACATTTTATCTATTCCTAAATGTTTTCAGGGTCTCTTCTACTTTAAGAAGCAATATTCTCTCCTTCTGTAGCCTCCCTGCTGTGTGTGAGTGGCAAAATGCTGCGTATCAGCATCCCTGACACAGTCACTGACACACTAACACGTCCGTGACAGGACTTTCACGTGCGGGCAGTGGCTAGATGATCTCATGACACAAATGCACCCTGGAGAAAGGCCTGCACATCTGCCTGTGAAAGTGAAATTATCTTTTTTTTTTCAGCAAGAAAAAAAAAATACTCTATAAATGACTAACACACATTATACCACTCCTCATTCTCTGTAGCAGCTGGGTCACAGCCAAGGAGTGAGTCAACACATTGCTGTTGCCTTAGCCCACAGCATGATGCTGACTAATTCAACATACTCTTAGGCCATGTCAATCTAAGTTCAGCTGAGCCAAAACACGGACTCATAGGCTCACTCTCAGATGTGACGGTGAGTCAAGAGAGGAAAAGCAGGTGCTTGTAGAAATAAACGACAGATACTTTCGCCATGCCTGAATGATCAGATTCTACAAAATATATGGATCACCCAAAAAATAACATGTGAATGCAAACTTGAAGAAATAAATATACTTGTGTGCCTTGGATAATCAGTTCAATAGTGCACTTCTTGCCAAGGACATACTATTGTGTCAGTCATAATAGTATGTAATATATATATATATATAATATATAATACAGTAATTTTATCATAGTCTTATCACCGTCTTACAACAAATGTAGTAATCTTATCATAGTCTTATAACAAAATGTTATTTTTATTGTTTAAAAATTCCCTTTGAAAGTGCTTTATGTGAATTTGTGAGCATGAGAATATAAGACTTACTTTCCAAAACATTAAAATTTTGTTTGCGCTAAAGACTGCATGTTTTGGGAGGCTGAGGCAGGCAGATGGCTTGAGCCCAAGAGTTTGAGACTAGCCTGGGCAACATTGAACACCCCATTGCAACAAAAGATACAAAAAGTTCAGCTGGGCATGGTGGCACATGCCTGTAGTTCCAACTACTCCAGAGACAGGTAGGGGGATTACTTGATCCCTGGAAGGCAAGGCCGCAGTGAGCTAAGGTCACACAACTACATTCCAGCCTGGGCAACTGAGTGAGACCTTGTCATGGGAAAAAAAAAAAATTGCATGTTTGTATATGAATAACTATGCTTTTTCTAATTATTAGTTTTAATGACATTATGCTGAATCATTGTTTATACTGTGCTTAAAAAACAGCATTGGGACTAACTTAGTTGGTGGAACATATTGCCATGCAAATTTTTACACGTGAAAACATTTCTGAATAGTGCTTTTTTATTCCTCAATTGCAAACTAGAATACATGAAAAATAGTGTATTCTAATTATAAAATGTAATTTACACATCACTGCTAACTTAAATATGTTTCAGTCACCTCAGTTTCTTTTCCAAATTCTTATCCTCTTTTTATCTACCCCACTTGCCTCCTTCACTGAACAGAGATGTGTGGCAAAGCATGATATTTCTAAGGCTAGGAAAAACAAAAATCAAAAAGGGCTAAACATGTTTACTATACTAATAGATTATTTTCTTTTTCTTCCTGCTTTAGGGTGAATGTGCAAATTATGTTCGGGTTTTGCATCACTATAATAAGACACACCTTCTGACCTGTAGTACTGGAGGTTTTGAGCCACTTTGTGCCTTTATCAGAGTTGGATATCATTTGGAGGTAAGATGTTTCATTCATTGCTATCAATAAAAATAATGCTTAAGATAACCTTGTTCTCAAAGACTGTGTAGCATTTCTTCCCAAGAAAGATAAAAGCATTTGTGATGTACTGAATCAGTTTGCTTGAGACAGAGAAATAATCTTTCTGGGTCTTTAAAATGATTGCCAGGTACAAAATCTGTGAACCAATTAGTTCTCTATGTACTCATTCACTGAACAATTTTATTTGCTTAATTTGCCCACTTAAGAACATCTCTTAATATCAAACTGTGTTCTTTATTATACTATATTAATATTTTCATTAATTTAACCACCAAACTGGAATATGTATATATGTGTGTGTATGTGTCTATATATTAAGGGGTTTCCTCAAGTGGAAATTATATATATATATACATATATATATATAAAATTTACATAAATATAATATTTTACAAGGAACATGCAAAGACTTTTCGATTCTGTAATTACTTTCTCATGGTCAGGTTAGGTAGGGAATACAGGAGAAGGGAAGATTTCAAACAGTTAAGATAAATATTACTTGGTACCAGTTATACATCTCTTCTGCTAAGACTTTGCCACTAGGTGCTACTGCATAATAAAAGCAAATCCCACCTGAATCCTGCCACACATATAATATTTACCAGAAAGCAAGCTCAAAGATAAATCATATAACCTATTCCTGCAAGCTGGGCGAATCCCAACTCTCATTAATTTTAGGTATATTTTGAAGCACTACATATCACCATTTTACCTTGAAGCATATAAAACAATATGCTCATATAGAATCTATTATTTTTCATCTACATTGGAAGGCAGAGTCCTACATTATGACAAGGCACAGATAAAACAGAGGTATAGATATTCTGTTGTTGTTAAGCAGCTAGACTCATGATTCTTATATTCCACTTAATGAAAGAGCAGCAGTGGCCATAAAATATTAGTATTTCAAACCACCACATACAAAGAACACCATTTCACTACTAAAATATTATTTCTGATATTCCTTATACTAGTTAACACTCAGGTGCAAATATATTTGAAGTCCTTAATAGCTGTCCCTGGAGATTGCTCGTGATTTAACTACTTCAGCTGTTAACTATCTGTGTAGGGAGAGTTTATGATTAGCATTTTTTAAATGTTAACTAACCACCCCTAATTGTAGATTAAATTAAGTAACATGCACAGATACATCATATATTATTTATTGAATTATTTTAAAGAAACAATGCAGATGATATAATAGGAGAACTTTAGACAGAGATATGGAAGGTAAGTCAGGCCACTGCAAGGTCAGAATATATACATGTATGCAAACATACAAAGTATACATATGTATATACATGTGCATATGTATACCCAGTCAGAATATATACTTCTTGTGGTGCAAATCTGCTAGCAGCAAAATCAGTTTCATTTATTTGAAGATGCTTATGTTTCATCTTTATTTTTGAAAGAATTTTCCTTGGTTATAGAATTCTGGGTTAATAGTTGCTTTGTGGTTTTGTTTTGTTTTGTTTTCTTCCTTCAGCATCTCAAAACTGCTTTGTCTTCTAATCTCTTTTTAATACAAAGTAAAGCTTTATTCCTATAGATGTTTTCTTTTTAAAATTGCTTTATCTTTTAGGATTTTGTCTTTACCATTGCTTTTCAACAGTTTCTGTAGTGTGACTTTAGGTGTGTAGGAGCAGGAGGCATCAGTATCTATTTTTCTTAGGATACTGAAATTCTTGGATACATAATGTTATTTTTCCCATCTAATTTGGCAAATTTTGGCCACTATTTCTTGAAATAATACTTCTCCATTTACCCATGCCTCTCCTTCAGAGATTTCAAAATATATGTATTACATATGGTATATATATAAAAATATATATGCATATATATAATTGTATATATATAGTAATATATATATATTTTCTACTTCTAGGCATTGATCTAAGACACACAATGCATTTTTATTCAACTTTTTTTTCTCTACTTTTCAGATTGGAAAAATTAAATCGGTTTATATTCAAATTAATGCACTATTTCTCCTGACATCTCCAATGTGCTATTAAGCTCACCCCATTGGCTGTCCCATACAGAACACCTTTTACTTGAAAGGTGTATTAACCCATGTAAACTTACAATGGGCAGTAGCCACCTTTTTCACCTTTCCAGTCACTGCCTTTTATTTGCTTGCACCTATAGCTCAGGTGTAGGACAGGGATTTTGAAGATAATTTATAAGGGTACATGCCATAGCTTCCAGATATCACCCCTCACTTTTCTGCTTGGTTCTAGCCATTCCACATGAATTAAGGGGTTTCCTCATGTGAAAAATCTGTCTAGTCTTTGTCTATTCTTAATTGATCTCCAGTGCCTTCAAGCAGTTTTTTAAAAATAAATAAATATATATATATGCACACATATACATAATTTATCGTTATTTTCTTTGAAAGATTTGTCCAATATAAGATGCATTATCATTAGCAGAACTGGAACTTGGTGTACTTCAACTTCATACACATGAGATTCAATAACTTTATCTCACATAATTATCTAAATAATAATTATGATTGAAATATTCTAGTCATGTTAGAATCTTTAATTACAACTGAATATTATTTCAATCAAATTCTTATAGTTGAATATTTATGATTGAAATAATTATCCAAATATCAGATATGATATATTTTGAAAAAATATATATTTATATGTCACAAGAGGAACGGGTGACCTTTCTATAAAAAAGCAGTATGAGATTTATCCCCAAAATGCCAATTAAAGGCTTAATGCGATTTTACATGAGGAAATGAAAAGTTACAAATCATTTAGGCAAGGAGAATACTTCGATTAAGCAGCTAAGAGCAGGGGTGTATGGAATCAGTTTGCCGACATTTATGTTCCTTAGAGAACAGCAGGACGTCAAGCTGGGACAAGTTAGTGGAAGATTTTAATACTAGATATTGTCCTTCTGTGTTATTCTAAAGACAACATAGAGACTCTGAAGGACTTTTGAACAGAGTATTTGATTGACAAGACATTCATAATATTTAAGATTGATTCAAGCAGGGAGAGATGAAAAGCAGAGGGAAATTTAAGGAGGCTATTACAGATCTTTATGAGAGATCATAAAGGTATTTAACACTTGTTGCAATAGCAAAGAAAAGGAAGTTTTGAACTCAAGTAAGAAGCTGCTCAGCAGGAGAGTTTCTATAACTCAGCATTTTATCTGATGTCGAACATGAAAGGGAATTAAAAAGCAATTCTAATTTTATTTCTTGCTGATTGGGAAGAAATACGAAGTTCTTAACAGCAAGAGAGAGCTACGGAAGTGGGTAGGTTTTTGTAAGAACCTAATAGATATCGAGTATTTCTGTTTTAATTTTTTAATTTTCACTTACGGTTATTTCAGTGATTGAGTCTGGAGGTAGGACAGGGTGTTATCAGAATAGATTGAATTATTAAATCCTGGGGAGCAGTTAATAGTCTCCTCTGAAAAATCCTTTCTTCTCTCTCTCTCTTTCTCGTTCTGCTCTCACTTTTCTTCTCTCACTCTCACTTTTGCAAAATAACTTGAAAAGTGTCATTATTAGGTGTTAGTAGAATGGTAGAATTATTAGCTGGTAGAATGGTAGAATTATTATTATAAAAGCACCATTATTAGGAGCTGGTAGAATGTCTAGGGAGTATCAATATAAACAGAGAACGAGCAGTCAGAGAAAGATTAGATATAGTGCAAAATCAGAATTACATTAAGAAAAGTTTTTAAATGATAATATGATCAATGGTACAGTTTTAGTAAGGGGATAAGTAATTAGAAAGGAGATTATTGAATAGTGACACAATAAATGCATTAATATCATCAATTTAATCAAGAAATAGCGTCCTGGCTGGGCATGGTGGCTCACCCCTCTAATTCCAGCACTTTGGGAGGCCGAGACAGGCAGATCACCTTAGGTCAGGAGTTAGAGACCAGCCTGGCCAACATGGTGAAACCCTGTCTCTACTAAAAATACAAAAATTAGCCAGTTGTGGTGGCAGGCACCTGTAATCCTGGCTATTTGGGAGGCTGAGGCAGGAGAATACCCCAGGAGGTGAAGGTTGCAGTGAGCCAAGATCACGGCATTGCACTCCAGCCTCGGCAACAAGAGCAAGACTCTGTGTCAAAAAAAAAAAAAAAAATAGAGTCATTAAAGAAAGTAAATATGGGGAAGGACATACAATGTGTACGAGTGCTGAAAGAGGAGTTTTCTTAGAATAGCATATAGAGAAAACTTAACTTATTTATGTTTTGCTGTAGGCATTGTCAATGAGCTTTTGATTTTGCATCCTACTTGATTGCTGTTTTTATTGGGGGATTTCATGGAGAATAAAAAGAATGCCTCTGCCCCTATTCTCTCAAAAGTCTCAGAATAGTTTTTAAATAGTAACATGAGATACAAATATAAATTACTACAGGTTTATGACTACCTCTGATCTTACATCTCAAAGAAAATGGAAATTATGTGTTGAATATAGATACTTGGAAAATAAGAAACAAAGTTTTAGTTATAAAACATATTTCTAGAGAGTTGGCAAAGACCTTGAACTCCTGCAAAATTAAAATGGCTTTCATTACTTAACAACTAACATTCCTCTTAAACATGAAATGACTTTAGCACAAGAATATTAGCATGTTACTATTTGTATTAGTTTTCTTTCTTGCAAACAAATTACCAAAAACGTAGCTTATTAAAACCCAGCTTCACACACTTATTATCTCAGTTTCTGTGGGACAAGCGAGTCCAGGTACTGTTTAGTTGACTCCCCTGCTAAAGGTCTCCCAAGGCTAAAATCAAAGTGTTGCAGTCTTTCTGGAGCTCAAGATCATAGTCCAAGTTCATGTGGTTATTGGCAGAATTCATTTCCTTGCAGTTGTAAGACCAAGGTCCTCATTTTCTACATGGCTGTCAGTCAGGAGCTGCTGTCGGCTCCTAGGGACCACATGCAGTTCTTGCCATGCATCCCTGTCATAATATGGCTGCATACTTCTAGGCCAGCAGGCAAATCTTTCGTTCAGTTTACTAAGAGGGAATCATACAACACAGCTTAATCATGAGAATGATTATCCCATCATGTTTGCCATATAAAGTAGTATAAGGAGTAATTTCCTACCATATTCACAGGTGGGCCTAGATACAGAAGCATAGGACAGCTATACTTGGGAGTGGGATTCCTAAACACCATAAACATTCCACCCACCACAGTATTCTTTACATATCTTACATGTGAAAGAAAGGTTGCATGAATACAGGTGTTTTTAGAAATGTTTCTGGGAGGGAAAGGCATAAGCCCAGAACAAAGGATGAGAAATGAAGCTGTTCTTTTTTTGAACTTTGTATTGCTCCTCTTAAAATGGCATTTCTCTTTGCAAGAATCATAAGGGATGAATGTGTGGGCCATTTCCAGAATTTTTCTGCCCAAACCTGGGAAAATTTGATTGTCCTTGAGAGCATAAGCATTTGAATATAGACTGCTGCCATTTTTATTTTTTTTTTTGAGACAGAGTCTCACTCCATCACCAGGCACCACGCTGGAGTGCAGTGGCGCTACCTCAGCTTACTGCAACGTCCACCTCCTGGGTTCAAGCAATTCTCCTGCCTCAGCCTCCCAAGTAGCTGGGATTACAGGCGTGTGCCACCACGTCGAGCTAATTTTTTTTGTATTTTTAGTAGGGACGGGGTTTCACCATGTTGGCCAGGATGGTCTCGATCTCTTGACCTCATGATCTGCCTGCCTTGGCTTCCCAAAGTGCTGGGATTACAGGCTGACTGCTGCCATATTTTAACAGATATAGTATATTTTCTCAGTCTATTTTTATTTAGAGCATATTTATATCAATTTTTACATATGCAGACTAAATTAGTCATGCAAATATATTTTGCACCAAAGATAATTAACAATATACTCTGTGATTTTCAGTATATGGCTTTGATAAAAGATTCCCCTAGTGCAGAAGGTAGCAACACAGCTATTTGGACATCACTGGCTTCAAAATCATGAGGACTATACATATACCTCTGAGAGCACAAATCATTCTGAAAATACGTTAGTTTACTCAAATAATGTTTTTACAAGGTAGTCCACAGTTAAATGTATAGACTGAAAATGATGTCTTTTTCCATTTGCTTGTATTCTGTAGTTAAATATTTTGTAATGTGACAGCAAAAGATTACTATTTAGACATAACAGTGTTCTTGCCTTTTAAAGTCGTATGTGTTACAGGTTATCTCATTGGGCCCTGAGAGCCTGAACTCCATATTTTAAGTAAATATTGAAAAAATATAACAATGATTATTATTCCAAATAAATTAAAACATACATGCTACAAATACATGAATTTCAAAGTCAGATGTTTCCCACAAAAGTATTTAATTAATGTTTGTTTCTTAACATTTAGTTTTGGTTCTGCTTACAGTACAAAGTAAAAAATTCATTGGGATAGTCAACAAAACTTACAAGGTTTTGAAGTTCAAAAAGTTACCCATTACGTGACTGAAATTTGTCTTTTCTCTTTCATGACTGAGATCATTATAGCCACGCACTTAATATTCTTTGTCCTTTTACAAAGAAATCTTAATTTCACAAACCATTTTTTTTATCAACTCTTTCTGCACTTAATTATAAACCTGGACATTCTGAAGATTTCCAAATTTGTTATTTTAATGAGTTTCTGTTGTATCTGTTTACTTCTACTTGTTTATCAAAATTATCTTAATAGTAGGTCAAAATATTAAAGGTAATCATTTTTAAATAATTTATAAAAATCTAGAGTGGGTAATACACAATTGAATAGAATAAATATATGAAAATTTACATTACATTGTTACAACATTTATACTTTCAGATAATTTTTATATACTATACTAGACTTTAGTTAACAAAGCTGTCCAGATTATAATTTGTACCAACATATTTTTACTAACCTTATTGGTCACATGATGTGAAGGATGACTCCAGTCTGTAATTTCCTGATCCATTTATGTGAAAGTAATATATAGAAATGTTTTATTGATTTAAAAATTATGATCATTTTTAGTATCCTAAATTCAAGTAATTGATTAGAAGGTAATAAGTATCACCCTATGAAGTCAGGATATATTTTGTTTTGGTCTCAGTCTATGAGTTTTTCATTCTGCAGACTTATTACTATATATCATTTTGTTTATATTGTTTTTTGCTAGAAATGTAATGGACATTAAGGGTAATAAAAATGGAGATTATCTGACAATAGTACTGTATTTTTCAGTAGAGAGAATGGGAGTATTTTATGCATTACAGTTGATACTGAAAGTTAAATGAGAAAGAGAAAATTATTTACACTAACGTTATAGCTATCCAATAAATATCCAGCTGATGCCTGTAATCCCAGCACTTTGGGAGGTACAGGTGGGCAGATTACCTGAGATCAGGAGTTTGAGACCAGCCTGGACAACATGGTGAAACCTCATCTTTACTAGAAATACAAAAACATTAACTGGGCATACTGGCAAGCACCTATAACTCCAGCTACTCCAGAGGCTGAGGAAGGAGAATTGCTTGAATCTGGGAGGTGGAGGTTACAGTGAGCTCAGATCACGCCACTGCACTCCAGCGTGGGCGACAGAGTCAGATGAGACTCCATCTCAAATATATATACACGTGTGTGTGTGTGTGTGTGTGCGCGCGCGCACGCATTAGAAGAATTCAATAGAAATCAATACTTTAAAAGGAATTATGCATTTTATCCATTGGAGTATGCCATTTTCTACACTGTTCTTTATTTGAAATCAAAAGATACTTTTCAGTGCAGCTAATAGAAAAGGTAATGTTATGTTCCTCGGGGCATTAAAAGGTGAGCCTGATATTTTCTCCAGAAGCTTGCAGTCTATTATTTTTTGTGATTTTAAAACCCCCACAGTTATTTAAAAATGTTCCATCATAGAGGGATTATTCTTTCCAGCCTTCCTTTCTTGTCAATCTTATAGTGAAAGCTGGTTAAATGATTTTTTGTTGGGAAGGAAAAGAGGATTCCTTGTGTTAGTTTTTGTCTGAAAATGATTATATGAAAGCTATTGGAAAGGTAGACTTCTTGACAAATGTCATTTATGGATCATTCTTTTGCATCCTCCCTGTGTGTGAGGTAGTTAATAGGAAACCTCACTCTCTAGCACCATGTGCCTGTGAGCAAAGAGGAGGCCCAGAGAGAAACAGAGTGATGCTTGTGTTGCTAAGCAGCATTCCTGGTGGCCACCAGGGAATGAGGGAGCCAGAGACGCATATCAAGAACTAGGAGGAGGCTTAATCCAGAGGGAGCAGTGAGTGCTGCTAAGAGAACTTGTATTTTTTTCCCACTTAAACAAATATAAATACATGAATGAAGTCAAAATAAGGAAAAGTGAGGCCAGGCATGGTGGCTCATGCCTGTAATAATTTGGGAGGCTGAGGTGTGGGGATCACGACATCAGGAGATTGAGACCATCCTGGCCAACATGGTGAAACCCCATCTCTACTAAAAATACAAAAATGTAGCTGAGTGTGGTGGCACATGCCTGTAATCCCAGCTACTTGGGAGGCTGAGACAGGAAAATCGCTTGAACCTGGGAGGAGGAGGTTGCAGTGAGCTGAGATCACGCCATTGCACTCCAGCCTGGGCAACAAGAGCGAAACTCCATCTCAAAAAAAAAAAAAAAAAAATTAGCCAGGTGTAGTGGTATGTGCCTGTAATTGCAGCTACTCAGAAGGCTAAGGCAGGAGAATTGCTTGAACACAGGAGGCGGAGGTTGCAGTGAGCCAAGCTTGTACCAGTGCACTCCAGCCTGGGCCACAGAGCGAGACTCCGCCTCAAGAAATAATGATAATAGTAGAATAAGGAAAAATGAAATGATCCAAAGCCAATGTTTGCCCACCTTTTCCATGGCACTCCTAATTCTGATTTTGGTAATTTTCACTCAAAAGATTTCATGGACATTCATACACACACACACACACACACACACACACACACACACACACGGATATAATTCTATCTCATTCATTCAAATGTCTGCCTGGTATTTCATGGTAAGAATAATTTGTAATATATTTAATTAAGCCATACATTTTTAAACTGCTAATTCTGAGGCTACAGCAAACCAGAAGAAGGAACATGAGTGTGGTGCTTTGTGTGGTTTAGAACCAAAAGGGCAAACGAGCTTCTCATGGTTGTGACCCAACAAGCATTCATGTCTCTTTAGTTTGATCAGACGTTAGAAACTGGCAGCCATATGCCCAATTCAGCTCACAGATGTGCTTTGTTTGTCACAGACAGTGTTTCTTGTTTGTTTTCTTGCAAAGAGCATACATTTAAAAACCAGTTGGTTTCACATAGTAAATTGTGATTTCCAATAGACTCACATGAAAAGAACCAGTTGGTGCTAAGTATTTGCAGCCTCACTTTCCACGTGGGACATGTGCTTAACAATATTCTACAGTTTCCATCAAGCACACAATGCACACTTGCACCCAGGCTCTTTGCCAGTTTGCCATCTCCACCTGGCATTAAGAGATATTTGCATTTGCTACTCAAGTACTAGAATGATCATGCACCTCCTCAAAACCCTTGAATGTTTAGAATCTAGTGGTAAATAACCATGGAATGAATGAATATATGAATAAATGAATGGGTTTGTTACATTTATACCCTGATGTAAAACTCCAAGATTCTAAGTCAAATTAAAAAATTCAGGACTTAATTATAATATATACAAGATTTAGTTAAATTTGGTGAATTTTTTTTTACAAGCTTTTTTTGGTTAAATTGGTTAAAGATTTTATAAAAGGAATTGCAAGTCCCCTGTATTAGTTTGTTCTCATGCTGCTATAAAGAACTGCCTGAAACTGGTTAATTTATAAAGGAAAGAGGTTTGATTGACTCACAGTTTCATATGGCTGAGGAAGCCTCAGGTAACTTACAATCATGGTGGAAGTGGAAGCAAACATGTTCTTCTTCACATGATGGCAGGAAGGAGATGAGCTGAGGAAAGCTGGAAAAGCCCCTTATAAAATCATCAGATATTATGAGAACTTACTATCTTGGGAACAGGATGGGGGAAACTGCCCCCATGATTCAATTATCTCCACCTGGGTCCTCCCATGAATCATGGGGATTATGGGAATTATAATTCAAGATGAGATTTGGGTGGGGAATACAACCAAAGTGTATTATCTTTTCCCCTGACAACTTTTTTCTTTTAATTATATAGATTCTGCCAACTCTTACAAAGGTTTGGTGGTAACATGATAATATGTATTTGTTTTTACTTTTCTGGTCCTTAAAACATAAATTAAGCATAACATAAACAGCAGAAATATTCATTAAGTACACTTGTTTTGTTAACTTACAAAATGAATTAAGAAAACTATACAGACAGAAAATTGTAACTGAAGATTCTTTTCAAAAATTGAACACAAGAGTAAAATCAGCATTTAGGTCAATAAATAAAAAATAGAACACCAGTGCCCCAGAATCTGTTGTCCCCTTTCAGTAACTACCCCATGAATAAACACTATTCTGATTTCTATCATCATAAGTTGCTATTGCCTCATTTAGAATTTTATGTAATAGTATCATACACCATGTATTTTTTGAGTGGTTAGCTTATTTTGCTCAACAATTATACTGAGATTCACTTATGTTATGTGTAGTTTTAGTTCATGTGTTCTCATTACTGTATTTTATTTCTTTATATGGATGTGAGAAATTGGCAAGTTATTCAAAGTTTATGTCTTAGACAACATTATAAGGAATTACAATCTCTTGCTCTATGGCCATTATCCATTATTAGCATAAACGTATACCCATGTATATATATTCTCTAAATCACCCATGTCTTAATCAGCTACCTTGACTCGCTCCAGCATATCTTAACAGAACTAGGCAAGTTCCAGATTCTGGTGCATGCCATTCCTTATTTGGAAACTCTCCTGATCTTCTCCTGACTAGCTTCCTCTTCTTCTTTGTCTTCTTTACCCCTTATCTATTCAGGAATTTTTCAAGTTGTTAGCCAATCAGGTCAAGCATAGAATGTGGGGTCCCATTCTGGCCAATGGAAACTGAACACAGCAGTAGGGTGATTGTGTCAGGTTATGAAAATTATAAATGTCCCTGTCTCCTTTGTTCAGGTGTGCTGTCGTGGCAAGACTACCAGCAAGTAGCAAGTTGCAGCCTTTTGGCAGAAAGTAAACTAGCCTTGCTGAATGATTCATTGTCTAGGTGTGCATTCTTCCCAACATTAGAAACCCCTTTTTAACATGGATATAACACAATTTACTTTCCCACTCTTTTTCTGATTATGCTAGTTGTTTATAGCAATTGTGCTATAATTATGTTGCTCTGAGCATTCTCATCCATATCCTTTGGTGAACTTATGCATGTGTTTTTGATTAGTATGTTTTAGTAGTGGAATTGCTGTGCCATAGAGGATACATGTGTTCAAATTTAGTAAATACTACTAAACCATTTTCCAGTCATTGTACCTGTTTTCTGGCTATTTAAGTTTTCCAGTTACACCACATTAAGGATTGTGTTTTTCCTAGCATTTTAATGGCTACATACTGGTATCACATTGTGGTCTTAATTTCTGTTTTCCTGATTCTCAAGAAAATTGTTTGCTTTTACATGCTTATTGAAGCTTTGAGTAACTCTTGAGCTGAAGTCTTTTATATGAGTATTGAAGCTTTGAGTCACTTCAGCTGAAGTCTTCAGTTTGCCACTTAAGAGCTGTTTGACATTTGCCAAATAGGTTTGTTGGAGGATTTTATGAGGGAGCAAGTATAAAATATCCAATTCAATATTCAGCATAGAGAAAAGAATCAGTGAAAGATAATTCCTATTATAAGTCCCTTTTGTGCTGTTTAAAACAGAAAATTTAAAACAAGGGCCAAAATAAAATTGAGAGGAAATGGTAAAAGAGAGCAGTTGATTTATATGTATATATAAGAAGGGGGTGGGAAAAGAGAAACAAGGAGAGAGAACAAAACCAACATTTTCTCATTATGATATTGAACTTCTTGATAGGTAAGTCCAAAAAAAAAAAGAAAAAAAAACTATGTGCTGTATAGTTCTCATTAGTGTGTAAGGGAGTAGAGATTAATGGCATAAACTTTTGATTAAAAAATACCTGGGTTTTTATTGTGTCCCAGTAATTTAACTAGATCTGTTAAAAGGTTTTTAATAATATTGTCTTCATAAAGTCAGTAGTGAACATTAAATTTATATATGTATATGAAATTAATTAAATATAAAAAATGAATAGAAAATATTTTAAGCATAAAATATTTTAAAATTCAAAATAAATTTAGGCCAGTCTTGGTGACTCCTGCCTGTAATCCTAGCAGTTTGGGAGGCTGAGGTGGGAGGGTTGCTTCAGCCCAGGAGTTAGAGACCAGCCTGAGCAACGTGCTGAAATCCTGTTTCTACCAAAAATACAAAAGTTAGCCAGGCACAGTGGTGCATGTCTGTAGTCCCAGCTATTCCAGAGGCTGAGGTAGGAAGATTGCTTGAGCCCAGGAGGTGGAGGTTGCAGGGAGCTGAGATCACACCGTTGTACTCCAGCCTGGGCCACAGAGCCAGAACTTGTCTCAAAAATAAATAAAAAAATAAAAATTTAAAACTAAAACTTAAAATTTAACTGGATAAAAACCTAAAATGTAAGTTATATATTTGTACTTGGCCAGTAGTAAATTAAGTACTTAATATAAAGTAGCTATTTTTATTAACTTTTCTATCTTTGAGCTTTGAGACATAATGGTAACGTAATTCTCGATACAAGGGGCAGTGTCCATCATAAGTCAATTACAAAGAAAACTAAAAGGCTTTTTATATATGAACTTCTGTGTCTCATACCAAAAACTTCGTTAAAATTAATTTTCCCAGTTCATCACTTGTGACATTTATGATACTGTGGCAACCAGATGATTTCTTTTCCTTATGTGACTCTTGAGTAATAGTGGATGTTTTGTAGCAGCCGCATTAGTCAGCTTTAGGTTGGAAATTAGGTCAAACATTCAGTTTTCAAATTTTCTTTAAAAGATCTGGAAATATTTTGAAAAAATATACCTGAAGATATTAAAATTCTGTAACTCTAAAGATATATTTGATACTTGCTGAAACAATGACTCTAAGGAGAAAATATGCTAGTCTGGTAGGACTTTCTTGGTTTTTGTGTTCTTTTGTTTTTGTTTTAGAATAGAGTCTTGCTCTGTTGCCAGACTAGAATGCAGTGGTATGATCATAGCTCACTGCAGCCCTGGACTCCTAGCACCAAGGAATCCTCCCACTTCAACCTCCCAAAGCACTGGGCTTATAGACATGAGCCATCAGACTCAGCCAGGATTTTCTTGGTTTTAAGAATATGTTTAGTAAGACATTTGGATAATATTAAGCGATTAAGTAATACAATGACTTTTTAACAGTAACTTGAATTTTATTAGTGTAGTCAAGTTGAATTAGTTATAAATTGAGTCACACACTATATTGCTAATTCATAGACATGATATGGAACAGATGTACCTAGAGTTAAATTTGGTGGGCTAATTAAAATATTGGCTTCATTAAAAAGACTTGCTTTTTCCAGGCTGGCAAGCTGAATTTTGTCAGGTTTTACTTTCCAAATGGAAATCACAGTATTTTAAAAATAAGTCAACTCTAATTTTACTCATTTATTGCATTAACTTTCAAATGTTCACATTGTTATATGTATTTTGCCCAGAAACTTTGAGTGTTTGTGTGGATGAAACAGCTGGACAAAAAAAGAAAAGTTGATGAGGTCAGTAGAAAAAGAGGACTCATTGTGTTATCAACATTATTTTCCTATGAGAAATTGAAAAAGCAATATAAGAGCCTCAAACAGAAAGAAATCTTTTTATCATCCTGCTGTTGGAAAAATAGCATTTGGCATGGCACTTACCACTTCAGCCACTCTGACTCTGTTTACTGGCCTCACTGTCTTCTTCAGCATTTTCCATACTGACTGCATCTTTAATGTCACTGGAAAGCTATGCCCTCAATGTTTCTATCTCTCTTCCTAATATCTTTTTTATTTTGCATTTGGAGTAAATAAATAAGCTTCCGTTTTCATCTTTCCCTTTTCTCCAGTGATGACCTTTTTTCTTCTAAGATGAAAAATGTTGCATAGAGTTTTATATGTCCACCCATATTCTCATATTTGAACCATCTGACAGGCTTTGTAGTCTGTATTCATTAATTGGTCAACATTATAGATTCAGTTTTATTTACAGAATAAAATTCTGAAGCAAAATTAACAAGCTGTTCTCTCATTTTAGTCCAATCTCTTCAGGACAGTTTGTTTTTCTCCAATCCTTCGTTTTCTCATTTGTGAAATTAGATAAGACGGCATCAACTAAATCCAAAGTAATATATAAGTGAAGTAATATTGTCTAGTTCACAATCTTATTGTTAAGAATCCAATTATTCCAATAAGAATATTAATAAATAAAGCTACCATGTATTAAGTACATACCATGTGCCAGATATTTTTGTTCATTTATTTTGATACTCATAACACCTCACAAAGGAGAAATTGTTATTCTCATTTAACAGTTGAAGAAAGTAAGAAATTAAGTAACTTCTTAATGCTATGAAGTACTGGAAGAACTTGAGCTTCATGATCCAAGGCCAAGCTATTTTTGTTACACTGTATTGCTTTCCCAAACTACATACTATATTAATGCATTTTGTAAAGCTATGAAGGGTCACATAGAGAATTTAATTTTGGTAACAATTGTGTCTAAGCAACATTTGTCATGTGAATTTGCACCTTCTACTGCTTTTCCACCCTTTCTTTCAATTTGATCTTCATCCTCAGCTGTCAGTAGACATCTCATTTTCAGTCTTTCAGTACCCCCAGATTTTGCTTTCTTCTGACACAGTGGAGCCCTCACTGCAGTGATATTCACAGAACACCACCACAAACTACTTGGTTCTTTGTGTATCTGTGTATTCATCTTTATAATTCATTAACCTTGGTTCAGTTGAACCTTTTGTTTTCTACACTGCTGTTTTGAAAATATCATTAAAGACAATTGTAGGATGCCTTCACTATTAATCAGATGAGCCTATATAGATGTGGTCAATCTTTTTTAGCCCTTAATTAACTGTTGGCATTGTCCAAGTCACTACTATTCTGGAGGGTGGATGAGAGTAGATTAAGGTAGTGGAAAGAATACTCACTAGTCATATAACCTTGAGTCAATTGTTAACCACGTTGAACTTCAGTTTCCTTATTCATAAACTTAAGACTAAATTGTAATGAGTAACTTGTCAAAGTTGCATAGATTTTCTGATAGAGATTAGAAAGCAGCTGCCCTAGGGACTGGAATGTATAAGTGTACACAAGATGCTACTTTTTTTCATGTGAAGTCTCCAGTGCTGCCTTCATAGTTTTTTAACTCAAAGTATTTGAAATATCTTCCTATTTAAAAAAAGCAAATGGAGGCCTTAAGGTAAAAGTCCAAAACATCCCCCTATTTCACTTCTAAGTTTAAATATATGATGCTACCTTTCTCCTTTTCTCAAATGAAGGCCTCATTCTTCTTTCTCATTTATTCCACCTATAGTCTTGATCACATCTCTTTGTTTCTTCATTACCTTAATCCACCAAATATCCTTTTCTTTTCTTTCCACTTCTACCTTCCAGCATATAAAAATGATTTAGAGTTCTCTATTCTGAAATAAAAATTATAAAGTAAACAAAAACTTTGCCTCAACGTTACTTAACCTACAAGCTGATTTATTGACTCCAGCATTTTCTAAACTGTCTTGAATGAATACTCTGTACTTGCTATCTTTGTTTCCTCAGTTTCCATTTACTCCTCAACTCAAGGTGCATCTATCACTTTGTTGAAATGAACTGGTTATTGTTACCCACAGCCTTTTAGTTGCTAAATGTCTTCCTTAAATCATTTTCCTGCACTACTTCCTTGCTGCATTTGACAGTATTTGTAATTTTCAAATAGAAGCTTTCTTTTTTTTTCATTTTTAGGAGGATGTTTTTCCCATAGTTTTGAAATGCTGAGGCTGGGCACAGCGGCTCACGCCTGTAATCCCAGCATTTTGGGAGTCCAAAACAAGAGGATCAGCTGAGGTCAAGAATTTGAGACTGGCATGGCCAACATGGCAAAATCTTGTCTCTACTAAAAATACAAAAATTAGCCAGGCATGGTGGTGCACGCCTGTAATCCCAGCTGCTCTAGGGGCTGAGGCAAGAGAATTGCTTGAGCCTGGGGAGCTGATGTTGTAGTGAGCTGAACTTGCACCAATGCGCTCCAGCCTGGGCAACAGAGCAAGGCTCTATCTCAAAAAAAAAAAAAAAAAAGAGCTGAATATTCTGCCTCCTCAACCTTTTAAATGTTGATGATTGCAGGAATTTAACTCTTGGTCTGCATTTTCCAACATTGCATACTTTCCTTGGTATTCTTATTTCTTTACATAGCTACATCTACCCTCTCTTGGCTGACTCCGAAATCATATTCACATAATCGATCTTTATCTAGAAATATATATTCACATTTTCTATGCTTACTGGGTATCTATCCATAAAATCTATCAGGCTGTACAAATAAACCTTTGCTTAACTAAAATTAACAAAGCCTTGGTTGAATACATCAGGGGAGGCAGTATCTAGTCTGTCTTGCTAAGATTCTGCTGTGACCTATGCCAGTTCATATAACGATGCTTTGTTATTGTGATGACACTTTTACGTTATACTCTTTTTCTGTCAGAAGTGGATACCTGGTGGGCTCTTTCGTGTTCCAAGGGTTTAGATTTTTGTTCAGGAACTCTAATCCAACCCTTGGGGTCCTACTTTTGGTTTGGTCACTTCCTCAATCCAATATCCTGTCACCATGTCAGAAAGGTCCTGCCCAAAGGTATTCCATTACCCTGTCTCCTCCTGAATTGATGGTTACTGTGGGCAGTAACTGGGTGTCTCTTTGCTGTGTCAGTCTTACTCTGTTGGTTGTGTCTTATCTTACTTGCTCTGGCTTTACCGTCACACAAGGGCTCAAGCCCTGGGGCTCTGTTCTGACAGCATCTCTCTGTATCCCCCTCTGGTTTCCCCAGTCCTTCACATCTACCCCTCACAACTCTATGTGCATCAGCACAAGCTACTAAGAAGGAGAGTTGCTACAATGTACTAGAAGTTCCAAGGACATTTTATTAGCTATGCTGCAGAATCAGAGGAAAGTGGTAAAGGTCAAATACTTCTACTTGACAGAGCAGTGCTTCCTCATGGGGAGCACAGAAGTTCCAGGAACATCAGGAAGGGGACTAAGTAAAAACACATAACTCTACATAACGTAGAGGATGATCTAAACATAAAGTTGTAGGGGAAAAGGCTGTAAAACAAAACACAACACACAAACAGAAGCCTGACCCTCAGTGTAGCAGCTTTAGCAAACATAGAAGAAAAGAGAAAAATAACAAGCAAATAAACTCTGCACCGATGGTTTTTTCTTTGGGGACTTTTTATAGGATTCCCATCTTTTACGTAGCTAAATTACTGCTGAGATATTAGAAATTTTCATTGGCTAAATATGTGACAGCATAAAAGTAAAGGAGCCAAGTGGACAGTAAGTAATTAAATAGAAACTTGCTTGCCTTGTTTCCAAACAAAACTGAGCCTGGTAAACATCTCTTCATCCCAGTGATGTCTAAAATTAAAAAATCAGCAAACCTTGAGGCTAAGGAAAGGATCAGCATCCAGAATGTCATAGCACAGGATATTGAAAAGATATTGAAAACTATTAATTAAAGAAATGGAAATAGAACATAATATTATTTGTTTCACTTATTTAGTTCTAAGTAAAACTCATATATAATGTGAGTTTTTGGAATAAGATGAAAGATGCTGTAAAGGCTGGAGGGGAATTAAACACATCTTCAATAGTAGTTATCTCCAAATATTTGAATCATGAATCATGAAAAAATCATTAATTACAGGATTACCTATTTACATTCTACTGCTGCTTCATTCACTTATATTTATGCAAGTTATTGCCTTCTTCTTTGTAAAGAATTCAAAGAACAGAGACAAATTGAGAAGTATTTATTGAACATTACCCCAATCTCTTAGTCTTTTTCCTCTCTGGAAGGATGCAATCCAGACTGATGACAGTGGTGTTATTAATTGCATATATACACACATGTACATATGTGTGTGTATCCATACCTGTAGGCTTGAAAATCTCCGTTTCCTCCTGGCTGTATAACATGGGGCAGGTTACTCTTTCTGATTGTGGCTCAGTGTCTTCCTCTGTAAAATGGAGCTTACCCCACATATAGGGTTGCTGTGATGATTAAATTAATGTCAGTAAAGCACCTAGAATGCTACTTGGCAAAAAATAAATGTTGTGTGACTATCAGCTGTCATTGTCACATCAACAGTAGACCCAGCTGTATCACCATCAACATCATCTCTTTTCTTTTACTACACTTGATCTTAGCCAAAAGGCCAAGAAGTGAAATATCTTTCTTTTTTGTACTTATTTTCTAAATTCTTCAGTGGCATCAACTATTGCCATTGCATGTTGGTTCACAAATCTGAATCTTAGTGCTAGTATACCTTTTGATATTTTTATTATTTTCTGCCATTATTTAAAAAAACATCCAAATTGGCAAATCACATTCTTCCTATGAAATGTATCATGTTTTCGTAAAAACCCATCTTTTCATTGATTTCTAGGATGCTTCTACTTTTTTCCTTTTCACGCATGCTTTACACCTCAGTTGTAACCTAGCTTTTCCCCAAGTTGAATCAGTAGCAAAACCCTTTTGGCTGTATCCATAAACTCTTTATCCAGTCCATTTATTTTCCTATTCCTCCTGCCAGGACCATCATTTTCTTTGACTGCTGTCACTAGCTTCCTTGTTGTTTTTACATGCTTTTCAATTTCATTATGTCTCTGCTGTCAAATTAATGTTGCCATCCAATAAGTCTCTTCAAAACATCCATGTTTGCCATTGCAGCGGAGTGAAGAGTTCAAATGCTGTATCTCAGATAGCTGGTGCCCTTCATGGTCTGGCTCTAATATAACTTCCCAGTCTCTTCTCTCCCTCTTGCTCATTAAACTTTCCTTATATGTGTTTGCTTACAGTCACTGCTGTCCTACCGACTCTTTTATCTAAGTCTTTTTTTTTGTTGAAATGGAGTCTTGCTCTGTCGCCCAGCTGGAGTGCAGTGGCACAATCTCAGCTCACTGCAACCTCCGCCACCTGGGTTCAAGCAAATCTCCCTGCCTCAGCCTCCTGAGTAGCTGAGATTACAGACATGCACCACTACGCCCAGCTAATTTTTATCTAAGTCTTGAATGAGAAGCTTTGCTCACCTAGAATGTCTTCCCGTTATAGGGGAATGGTTTAAAAATTCTGGAATAATATCTGCTTGTTAGTAGGTTGCAAATTTGCGTAAGTTTCTTGATATCCCTGAAGCTAAGAAACTTTATTTGTAAAATCAGGGTAAAATTATCTGTCTCATGAGGATGTAAAGCAAGGCAATAAACAAATAAGAAATGTGCTTATTAAAATACTCCACAGATAGAAAATATCCCTAATATTAACTCTTAGCCAACTGATATTTTGTTTTCTTCTTTAGGAAAAACATCTCAGAATATTATCACTCCCTCTTCCAAACCAGACCCCCCTAACACCTCCAGGACAAGAAATAGTCTCCTACATTCTCTTGTTCTCATAACACTATATACCTCATGATAGAGATTTGTTTTTACATTGAGACGCTCATTATTCTAATTGCACTTCCCTGTATTGAACCCAGAAAACACAGGTTCCACGCTGTGATGTTCTTTGGAGGATTACTATGAATATAGACCCTTCTATTAAATATTTGTGGTAAAACAATAAAGGAAAATGTTTAGAAAAATTTTTGTATCTTGTAAAGTTCTCTGCAGAAGTTGTTTTCAGGACCTGCAAGAATTAACATGTGCTATGCACAGAGTAGTGAAGTAAGCATTGAATTAAAAAGCTGGTGTTATATACTGTGTTTATTCTACATTCTTTTACCACTGATTATGTGGTTCTAGTGAAACTGAATCACATGCTGGTTGCCTATGTCTGAGTTTTACATATTTCTATTCTGTTCTGTTCTGTTATCTATAGAGAGGCATAAGCCACCATAATAATCATTCAAGTAAAGAAAATATGTTAAGGATATTATCATGTCTCTTTTGCTTCTGTAGTATAAGCTAATTTTTGTGTTTTAATAAAAGAAGGAATCAGAAGCAAGAAGAAAGGTACAAAATATGCTCTCACACTTGAGACTGTGTCATGGAGCAGGGTTTCCCATTTCAAGTATCCAACAGATTAGAACAGGTTAGACGGTGGTCTGGGAATCATAAAGTCAGAAAGAATTATTTAATTATTATCAGCTTTGAAAATAATTTTGGAATATACTTCTTTTTTAATTATATAAGAATAGTACACTAAAATGTAGGTGCATTTTCTCCTCTCTGTGAGAAGCAGCCCAAAAGCCCTTAGCCTAGACTCCTCTGATGATCATAAAGACTTTGCCCATTAACCTTAATTTTCCAAAATTTCCTTTGTTGAGACTTTTAATGTCAAGAGCTGTATGGTTGCAGCCAGGGCTGAATGACAAATGGGCTGCTAGAGAAAGCGTCCTTTCCCTTGCAGCTGTCCAGTTCTTACTGTGCAGATGGTGGATTTATGTTTTCTTTTAGTAGCAATTCCTTTCTTTCTTCTCCACACAGGACTCTGATCCTTTGTGATCATGTATGACTCAGTCAGCAGTAGGAACACTCATAGGATTGAGTTTTCAAATGTGTCCTAGTAAAAGGGAACAAGGGATTTAGAAGTGAGGAATTGTTCTGAAGGCTATCTGTATACTGAAATGGGACTATGACTTTCTTCCCATGAAAAGTAGATATTCATGGTTTTATAAAAAGCATCTTTGTTCTAAAAAAGGAATTTTGATTCCTGTTCCATTCTGTGCGGTCAGAATAACAGCAGAGCAATCAAACCCAGAGAAGGTAGACAGAAAAGACACAGAAGAGAAAATCCAGATCTTAAAGCTAATTTGGAGTCAAGATGTTTCTTTCCTTGCCATGTCTAAATGTCTAAATAATTACCTCCATTCTTCAGTTAACTTTTTGAATGTATACATAAATGTTTACTCATTTTATTGCTAACATTCTTCTGTATGATCTTACATATTAAAATATATAAATACCTACTTTTATTATATATAATTATTAAGCCATATCTAAATTATAATATGTATATCATATTTTTTTCTAGGAGACAGTTACAGTTTAACCCAAATGCCAAATGGATATACTATGCCTTATCATGCAGTGCATAGTAAATATCATAAGTTAATTGTCTGTTTACACTGAATAAATGCTTAACACTACTATTATTTTCTATAAAATTTGTCCCAAAATATCTATAATAGTGAAGGCATGTCTATAACTGTTAAAAAATAGCCAATTATAATTAAATTTATTAAAGTTCTTGACGTTTTATTAGACGATTGAAATTATGATATCTAGACCATGATGTCAGTTACTACAGAACTTTGTTTTCTTCTGCTTTTTAAGTATGGGCCTGCTTTGAATAGTGTGTACTTTGCTTACATAAAGAGATTTCAGGTAAGCTACTTAAGTAACTTATTGTAGAAGGCTATGTCATTTTCTACATGAATTATAACTTTAAGGTCAGGTTAATTTGGTGATCCAGGTAGGGATTGACTAGCCATATGTGATAAATTTTCTATCACATTAAATTTGACTTAAAAAAATAAAACACAGATGATTTTAAAGTGAATGAATCAAAATCAATACCAAAGCTATTATTATATTCATAAAAAGACTGCCTGTGCTATTTTTTTCAAAGAATTAAAATACTGAATTTCTTTTCTTAATCCCAGAACTTGATATTTAATTATAATACGACATTTTCTGATGTGGCCTTACAGAATATTTCCAGCACATATTGCCAACATTGAATTTTTATATTCTTAGGCTTGTTTAGGCTCATTTCAATCTGTTGCAGTTATTATCCTTATTATGAACAAGTTGTCCTATTTTTGCCTGGTAGGTATCTCTTCCAGTTGATACCTAGGTCTGTGATATAATCTTAATAGTTTTCATAGTTTCTTTGCTTTCTAGAATGAAAAGATTCTAAGCCCATCTTACATATTTATGAACCAAGGTCTGAGGTCATCCACCTCTCCAAGTAGCACTTGTTCATTTTAATGGGAAATGTTATTTAAGACTACAGTCAGAAGACTAAAAGTGCTATTGCTTCTTAGTTTGTTTTAATTTACATTTCACATATTAAGGTTGAGATTGAGTATCTTTTTACATTAAAAGAGTCATTTGAGCTTCCTTCTCTCTGAACTGTTCCTTTGTTCATTTTAAAATTTGAATTTCATTAATTTTTATGTTTAAAATAAGAAAAAAAGAAAGCCTTTTTTCTGAAAAGAATGTTTATGTTATTTATGTAGGATTTTCTTTAAAATTTTAAGTCATAGAATTTATCAATTTTTGAATGTCTTCTGAATGTTGTGTCTTATTTTATTATAAATGGTATGTCCCACAAAGGTTATATACAAACTTTTAATGTTTCTTAATTACTTTAATAGTCCTGTATCTTATGTTTAAATTGTTGCTCAATCTGAAATTTGACTACAAGACTATAGGATATGAGGTGATAATCAAACTTTATTTTTTTTCTGGATGACAATCCGGTTATCCAAACAACATTTATGGAAGAATCTATCATTTGTCTGTCGTGCTTTGAAATACTAGTGATGTGGTCCGACTGTGTCCCCACCCAGATCTCATCTTGAATTCCACAAGCACCCAGTGCAATGTAATTGAATCATGGGGCCAGTCTTTCCCATGCTGTTCTCATGATAGTAAGTCTCATGATATCTGATGGTTATTATAAGGGGGAGTTTTTCTGCACAGCTCTCTTTGCTTACTGCCATCCATGTAAGACATGACTTGCTCCTCCTTGCCTTCTGCTATAATTGTGAGGCTTCCTCAGCCACATGGAAGTCCAATTAAACCTCTTTATTTTGTAAATCTTGGGTATGTCTTTATCAGCAGCATGGAAACGAACTAGTAAAACTACTGTACATTCTTACACCATTTAGCTTCTTACAATATTGAAAAGGTTTTAAAATTAACTGTAAAACAACAACAAAAAGAAAATAATGCTGAGTAAAATCAGCATTATGCACCATTTAGTTCGATATAAAATATCTGCTTGCAAACCCTTGGATTTGTAAGACATCAGTTTTCTTTGTATACATGCTTATATCATGTTTTCAAATTTTCTACTTCTTGAAGTTTCTCTGTGGATTTCTACATGCATTCCTTCCTCTGATTCTCATAATAGTCATAGAAGATAGCAGTAACAGAAATATAAATACATATATATGTATATTTGTGTATATATATGTATATGTGTATACATATATATATACATTTTTACAAGTAATGAAATTGAAGTTGAAAGAAATTATGAAATCAAGCCAGAAACTTCATCTTTCTTATCCACAACTTGAGTTAACATTCTTTATAAAACATCTTGATTCTTAGTCTCATTTTTATTTTTATTTCTATTCTCCTCTTCCTATTCTTCCTCCCCCATTTTTTCTTCTTACTAGTTTATTAGATGAGACATTTTTATTTTCTTATTATACCTAACCTTTTAGATTTATTTAGATTTATTTGTGTTGTATATCTTTAACATACCTTTTTGTTTCTTTTTTTGAGACGAAGTCTTGCTCTGTTGCCAGGCTGGTGTGCGGTGGAACAATCTCAGCTCACTGCAACCTCCACCTCCTGGATTCAAGCAGTTCTCCTACCTTAGCCTCCTGAGTTGCTAGGATTACACGTGTGCTACCACACCCAGCTAACATACATGTTTTATATATATGTGTGTGTATGTGTGTACAAACACACTCACACACTCACATATGTTAGAGAACGACCATAAAACATAATGCTTAACTTTTGATAGTAACATGTATCATAAGAAAAAGTATTTCAGCTAAAAGTTTCAGATTATCAAATATAGTATTGATATTATGATCCTCACATAAACAAATTATATGATATAAGCACATCATGAAATAATTTAATGTCAATATAGTCTACACAAAGAAAGGCTCCAACATGAGCTCAACTTGTTGCTACTTTAAAGTTGAATGTTGACTTTGTAATAGACACAGAAAATGACATATTACATATAGAGAAGGAAAGAAACACATTAATAATTTGGAAAATAAATTAGGAAACCACCCAGCAATCCCATTACTCAGTACTCAA
Source organism: Plecturocebus donacophilus (assembly GCA_004027715.1). NCBI lineage: Eukaryota > Metazoa > Chordata > Mammalia > Primates > Pitheciidae > Plecturocebus > Plecturocebus donacophilus. Next base: position 115,070 of record PVKP010001860.1, read on the forward strand.
AGGATTATAAATTATTCTATTATAAAGACACATACACACATATGTTTATCGCAGCACTGTTCACAATTGCAAAGACTTGGAACCAACCCAAATGCCCATCAAGGATGGACTGGATAAAGACAATATGGCATGTATACACCATGGAATACTATGCAGTCATGAAAAAAGATGAGTTCATGTCCTTTGCAGGGACATAGATGAAACTGGAAACCGTCATTCTCAGCAAACTGACACAAGAACAGAAAACCAAACACTGCATGTTCTCACTCATAAGTGGGAGTTGAACAATGAGAACACATGGACACACCGAGGAGAACATCACACATGGGGGCCTTGGGAGTGGGTGCTAGGGGAAGAATATCGTGGGGTGGGAGGATTGGGGAGGGAGAGCACTGGGAAAAATACCTAATGTAGATGACGAGGTGATGGATTCAGCAAATCACCACCGTGGCACGTGTGTACCTATGTAACAAATGTGCACAATCTGCACATGTACCCCAGAACTTAAAGTATAATAAAAAATTATTATTATATGTAAAAATATTAAGTATAGATTTTAAAATCTATGAAATGTTTTTAAATTATATTTTTCCAAAATTATGAGATTTAATTGAGATCATAATATAGTTTAACAGTGAAACATGTTTAACTGTTCTTATGTCTAGCTTTGATAAGCTATAGATCTATAAAAAGATTTGCACTACTCCCAGAAATAAAATTCTTATTTGCTCCATGTTGTATTGTCTTTGTCTTGTATCCTCATTTACAATTAACTATTCACATTTAACACCTCTAAAAATTGTGTAAATCAATACTTCAAATTTTTAAATTTCTTTCTTTTTTTTAAATTATTATACTTTAAGTTCTGGAGTACATGTGCAGATCTTGCAGGAATATTACATAGATATACACATGCCATGGTGGTTTGCTGCCTCCATCCCCACTGTCAACTACATTAGACATTTCTCCTAATGTTATCCCTCCCCAATCTCCCCACCCCCTGCTATCCTTCCCCTAGCCCCCCATCCCCCAACTGACCCCAGTGTGTGATGTTCACCTCCCTGTGTCCATGTGTTTTCATTGTTCAACACCCACTTATGAGTGAGAACATATGGTGTTTGGTTTTCTGTTCTTGTGTCAATTTGCTGAGAATAATGGTTTCCAGATTCATCCATGTCCCTGTAAAGGACATGAACTCATCCTTTTTAATGGCTGCATGGTATTCCATGGTGTATATATGCCATATTGTCTTTATCCAGTCTATCCTTGATGGGCATTTGGGTTGGTTCCAAGTCTTTGCTATTGTAAACAGTGCTGCAATGACATATGTGTGCATGTGTCTTTATAACAGAATGATTTATAATCCTTTGGGTATGTACCCAGTAATGGGATTGCTGGGTCAAATGGTATTTCTATTTCTAGATCCTTGAGGAATCGCCACACTGTCTTCCACAATGGTCATGCTAATTTACATTCCCATCAACAGTGTAAAAGTGTTCCTATTTCTCCACATCCTCTCCAGCATCTATTGCCTTCAGATTTTTTAGTGATCACCATTCTAACTGGTGTGAGATAGTATCTCAATGTGGTTTTGATTTGCATTTCTCTAATGACCATTGATGATGAGCATTTTTTCATGTTTGTTGGCCACATAAATGTCTTCTTTGAAAAGTGCCTGTTCATATGCTTTGCCTACTTTTGAATGGGGTTGTTTTTTTCTTGTAAATTTGTTTAAGTTCTTTGTAGATTCTGGATATTAGCCCTTTGTCAGATGGGTAGGTTGCAAAAATTTTTTCCCATTCTGTTGGTTGCTGGTTCACTCTAATGATTGTTTATTTTGCTGTGAAGAAGCTCTTAAGTTTAATTAGATCCCATTTGTCTATTTTGACTTGTTGCCATTGCTTTTGATGTTTTAGTCATGAAGTTCTTACCTATGTTTATATCCTGAATGGTATTGCCTTGATTTTCTTCTAGAGTTTTTATGGTGTTAGATCTTACATTGAAATCTTTAATTCATCTGGAGTTAATTTTGTATAAGGTGTAAGGAAGAGGTCCAGTTTCAGCTTTCTGCATATGGCTCTCCACTTTTTCCAACACTATTTATTAAACAGGGAATCCTTTCCCCATTGCTTGCCTTTGTCAGGTTTGTCAAAGATCATATGGTTATAGATGAGTGGCATTGCTTCCAAGGCCTCTATTTTGTTTCATTGGTCTATATCTCTGTTTTGGTACCAGTACCAATGCTGTTTTGATTACTGTAGCTTTGTAGTATAGTTTGAAGTCAAGTACCTCGATGCCTCCAGCTTTGTTTTTTTGCTTTTTGTTTGTTTGCTTAGGATTGTCTTGGCTATGCAGGCTCTTTTTTGGCTCCAGGTGAACTTTAAGGTGGTTTTTTTCCAGTTCTGTGAAGGTCAATGGTAGCTTGATGGGGATAGCATTGAATCTGTAAATTACTTTGGGCTGTATGACCAATTTTATGATATTGATTCTTCCTAATCATGAGCATGGAATGTTTTTCCATCTGTTTGTGTCTTGTCTTACTTCCTTGAGCAGTGGTTTGTAGTTCTTCTTGAAGAGGTCCTTCACATGGCTTGTTAGCTGTGTTCCTAGTATTTTATTCTCTTTGTAGCAATTATGAATGGGAGTTTGCTCATGATTTGGCTCTCTGATTGTCTGTTGTTGGTGTATAGGAACACTTTTGATTTTTGCACATTGATTTTGTATCCTGAGACTTTGCTGAAGTTGCTTATCAGCTTAAGAAGATTTTTAACTGAGATGATGGGGTCTTCTAAATATACAGTCATGTCATCTGCAAATAGAGACATTTGACTTCCTCTTTACCTAATTGAATAACCCTTATTTCTTTTTCTTGCCTGATTGCTCTGGCTAGAACTTCCAGTACTATGTTGAATAGTAATGGGGAGAGAGGGCACCCTTGTCTAGTGCCAGTTTTCAAAGGGAATGCTTCCAGTTTTTGCCCATTCAGTATGATATTGGCTGTGGGTTTGTCATAAATAGCTTTTGTTATTTTGAGATATGTTCCATCAATATCTAGTTTATTGAGAGTTTTTAGCATAAAGTGCTGTTGAAGTTTGTTGAAGGCATTCAGTGCATCTATTGAGATAATAATGTGGTTTTTGTCTTTGGTTCTGTTCATGTGATGGATTACTCTTATAGATTTGTGTATGCTGAACCAGCCTTGCATCCCTGGGATGAAGCTGACTTGATCGGCTGTTGCACTTCCCGGGTGAGGCAGTGCCCCACCCTGCACCTTGGCTTACCCTCCTTGGGCTACACTCACTGTCCAACCAGTCAGTCCCATTGAGATGAGCTTGCTACCTTGGTTGGAAATGTGGAGATTGCTCGCCTTCTGAATTGTTCTCACTGGGAACTGGGCTCTAGAGCTGTTCCTTTTCAGCCATCTTGGTGGAAATCCCCAAAATTTTAGATTTTTTTAAATCTGAAAGCTCTCTTGTAGAACACAGAAAAGTACTAATAATTCAGTAAGTATTTAGAGGTGTATTTTTATGGAATAGATATTTTTGTGAGTGTTCAGAATGCATTTGTATGGAATGGATATTTTTATGAGTGTTCAGAATGTGAAAGCTTCTCTAATTATTAATTTAAAAGATGCTTCTAAACTAATTGGGAAACATTGTTAAGATTGTAGTACTTCAACTTGATGTAGAAACTTTAGTTAGGAGCTTGTCGTAAATAAAGATAACAAGAATTTCAGTTAGTAAATCTGGGATATGAGCAAGTCAATGCTGTAAATAGTCAGTCTGGGAGTGACTTTTATAGGTATTCACTGGCAACAAGCTGTGAAATATAAACCATGATAAGACACTCAGTTTCCTTTGTAAGTGTATTAGTTGGAAGCAACCTCCAAAAATACATATTACTTTTACATTTTAATGTTCTTTCTTTTCCAAAAACAATAATCGTTTTGCTTTTTAATCGCTTACTTTGAACAAGACATTTTTAACCCTGATCAGTTCATATAATCTTTGCAACAAATGTGTAAGTTTGGTACTAGTTCAATGCCTCTTTTCAGAGGTGTCTTTCTATGCAAATAATTTGGACCCAGTTGTATTTAAATATCTACTTCTGTTTTTAAATATATGAATTATTTTTCTATTTTATGTATGTGCAATTATAAATAGTGTTCATTGACCACTTTTCTCATTAAGTCTTTTTATAAGAAATAACAAGTGAAAAACATTAATGTACTTAAAATTATTTCTTGAAAAATTCAATATATGTACAATGCAAAAATTGCAAAAGTCTGAATACTCAGAAAGTTATAAAATGCCTAGCAAAACTTTTCCAAAGCTACTGTCTTGAACCCCAGCACCAAACCCTGCCCAAATATATTATTATTTTCTTGAGTGATTTGAAAAATTAAAATAAGATTTATGCATTCAATGTATAATTGTGCTATAAATTTTTTTATCTGTATTGATCAACATGGTGGATATCTTTTTTTTCTATTACACGCATGTGACAGAAAAAGACTTGTGCATTTATCTTGGTTTAGAATAAATTCTAATCAGAATTTCTTGATAAAATGATCAAGCTCTCTTTGAAATTAATAGGCATCCCTAAATTAATTTTCAAAATCATGGCATTAATTTATGCTCTGAAATGCATCTATGATTGCCTAATCTATGTCAATTTTGTATATCTATCTACCTATATGTCTATATGTATTTTTTTTCAATTACTCTTACCAGTAAAATGACAATGCATTGTTTCATTTAGGTGATAATGCTTTTAAGACCTTTGATAGTTATTGCTAAATTGTTTTCCACAGGTTATACCATTTCATACTTTTACTAGCAAAGTGGGAGAACATGTCTTTCAACATTATTTAACTCCCAGATGTTATTATAACTTTTTATTTCTTTTATTTTAATCATCAACAAATGCTTCATTTGACTTATTAATAATTGTATTAACAGTAATAACTAACTCTAAGTAAGATTCCTTCTATTTAATTCATGCTCTATTGTCATACAACAAAAACCACTCAAATGCAATGTGTAAAACCATTTTTTAATAGTAATGGATTCTGTGGGTCAGGGATTTATTAAGGGCCTGGTGGAGGTGGCTTGCTTCTCATCCACAATTGTTAGGGGTTCAGCTGAGAATATTCAAATGGCTGCAGACTGGACTTGTCTGGAGACATCTTCATTCATATGTCTGATAATTGTGCTGTGATGATTCAAAGGCTGCGCTGCACTGGGACGAACTTTGAATTAGAAAACTTATACATGGCCCCTCCAAGTAGTCTGGACTTTTTTAAAAAATAAATTATTCATTATACTTTAAGTTCTGGGGTACATGTTCAAATCATGCAGGTTTGTTACATAGGTATACACTTGCCATGGTGGTGGTTTGCTGTACCCATTGCCCCATCATCTTATTAGGCATTTTTACTAATGCTATCCCTCTCCAATCCCCCTACCACCTGCTGTTCCTCCCCTAGCCCATCCCCCCCCACCCAGGCTCCGGCGTATGATGTTCCCCTCCCTGTGTCCATGTGTTCTCATTGTTTATCATCCACTTATGAGTGAGGACATGCAGTGTTTGGTTTTCTGTTCTTGTGTCAGTTTGCTTAGAATGATGGTTTCCAGTTTCATCCATGTCCCTGGTATCTGGATTCCAAGAGGGAGCATTCTGAAAAAAAAAAAAATCAATTAATTGGAGAGTGAATAGATGTTACCTGCACAGAAAATCACATTGGATAGTAGACCTTGTTAAAGCCATTGCTGGAAAATACATTAATTTCTTTTATGTTATTGAGCTAGAATATTTTCTCCCAAATTTTCCACCTATGTGTCCTTTATTAACTTATTACTTATTAACACCAATTGTCAAAAATGTCATTTGGAAATTACCCATTAATACCACTTGCTTGGGCTAGGTACAGTGACTCATGCTTGTAATCCCAGCATTTTGGGAGGCTGAGGCAGGTGGATCACTTGAGATTAGGAGTTCAAGACCAGTCTGGCCAACATGGCAAAATCCCGTCTCTACTAAAATTACAATTAGCTAGGCATGGTGGCACCTGCATATAATACCAGCTACTTGAGAGGCTGATGCAGGAGAATGACTTGAACTCCAGAGGAGGAGGTTGTAGTGAGCTGAGATTGTGCCATCTTTCTAGAACAAATATGATAACCCTTAATCATATTGTATTAATTTTTTTAATGTACCTGTGTTTCCAACTCAAATTAAGCAATATTAATTTTTTTGTAATAAAAATGTAACTCTCCAAGGAACTTTAACCCTACAGTAATTAATTTTTAAATTTTATATGTTGAGAGACATTCCTTCTACAGACTTTATTTTATTTTTGCCATTGAAATTATTTACCAAATATAATTCAACCATTAAAATGTTGTTATTAGCTATTAAAATGTAGTGAATACATTCAAGGAAAAATATTATCCTACTATATTATATATTAATTGCAGAAACCTACTAATTTGGGCTTTTCTTTTCTTCTTCTTCTTCTTCTTTTTTTTTTTTTTTAGCAATGCAACAAAAATTTATTTCAGAGTTCCAAGAGGCCACCATTAATTATCAGGGTTTTCATGCAATGACTATGTAGCCACTTCCTTTTCTATTTTATTCAACTCAGTTATTTTGTGCAATGAACTTTGCCCATTTGTCTTTGAAATTTATTCCTTGGTTCTAACAACTTTTGGTTTTATATAACATTTTAATTTTCAAAGATTTCACATCAATTTTTTCCACTCTTAATTTTTATTTTACTTTAAGTTCTGGAATACATGTGCTGAACTTGCAGGTTTGTTACACAGGTATACATGTGTCGAGGTGGTTTGCTGCACCTATCAACCCGTCATCTAGGTTTTAAGCCCTGCATGCATTTGTCCTAATGCTCTCTCTCCCCTTTCCTCTCACCCCTCAACAGGCCCCAGTGTGTGATGTTCTCCTCCCTGTGTCCATGTGTTCTCATTGTTCAACTCCCACTATGAGTGAGATCGTGAGGTGTTTAGTTTTCTGTTCCTGTGTTAGTTTGCTGAAGATGATAGCTTCCAGCTTCATCCATGTCCCTGCAAAGGACATGAACCCATTCTTTTTTATGGCTGCATATATTCTATGGTATTCATTTGGGCTTTTTTTTTTTTCTAGTGTCACACAGGCTGGAGTGCAGTGGTGCAATTTCAGCTCACTGCAACCTCTGTCTCCTAGGTTCAAGCCATTGTCATGCCTCAGCCTCCTGGGTAGCTGGGATTAAAGGCATGCACCACTATGCCCAGCTAATTTTTGTATTTTTAGTAGAAACAGGTTTTCACCATGTTGGCCAGGCTGGTCCCGAACTCCTGGCCTCAAGTGATCCACCCTCCTCGACCTCCCGAAGTGCTGGGTTTACAGGCGTGAGCCACTACGCTCAGACCATTTTGGTTTTTCTATGTGAAATTGACAAGTAAAGAGTCTATTTCCTTAATTTTTATGGGGTTTAAAAAAAGACTAGCGTGCATCATGCTTTCTATATTCAATACTGATTGAATACTTGAAACATAGTAAGCTTCTTAAATGTTTATTAGATTATCCATAAGTACATAATCACAATGCAGTGTAAATAATGTTATAAGAGATATACAGCATCATCCATGGGAGAAATTTTGATTGGAGATGGCTTAGAGAATATCAGTGAGGTTATTATTTTCCCCAGCAAAGTCATTTTTAAACAGCATTTATTTTTGAATAAGTAGGAGTTAGTGTTATAGGAAAACAAGTGAATAAACAACCTAATGGAATGCCCCTTCCCCAATAATCTAACAGCTATGGGTACTATCATCCACAGAACTTTATAGAAAGTCACTTGCACAGCTGGAATGTGGATTGGATGAGGGAGACAGGGAGAGGGGACTATGAGGGAAAAAGCTTGAGGGCAAACTGTGAAGGGCCTAAACTGCCCATTCTTGAGGTTAGACTTCCTTCAAAAACAGAAGCACTGCAAGGTTTTTGAAAAGGAGACTAGCATGATTATATTTGAAAAGTTGGTGAGGATGACATAGGCAGCAAAGGATGATGTTTCTCCAGTAAAAGCAGGCTTCAGAAAAACATTATCAGATTTGAAGGATATTTGCTTAAAATACTCTAGGATACCCTGGCATACATAGCCAGCAGGCAGAGCTGTCAATGTGGAATTTAAGAGTTTGAGCAGGTGAGTGTGGGAGTTGTCATATTGGCATAAAGTGAGGTCACTTAGGGTTAGAAAGAGAATGGAATCCTGACATAATGACTAGAGGATACACAAAGGAAAGAAAAACATTATTTTGCCTTCAAATATAGCTTTAAGCAAATGTTTATCAAAAGTTTTAGGAATAAGACAGTTGAGTTTAGTTATATGTATTATATTTATGTGTTGAATTGTTTAAAAATACTAGTAACATCTGTCATCTATTCCAATGATATGAAAGGACTTACAAACATTTGAAAATGAAATTTAATAAATTATAAAATTATTATTTTGAAAAAAATCTTAATATATATTCTGGGGCCTTGATTAGGCATTAAGTACCTTTAAAATGACACTCAACCGCACCTAACAACATACATACACCTCTTTCACATGATAATGATAGGTAAAGTAGGTAAAACTGTAAATGAATACGGAGCTGTAAGTTAGAAGACTCTGAGACTTGCCAAGCCTCACTCTGCCTCTGAATCCTCACCTATAAAAAGAAAATAATATTTGTGGAAAATATTATTGACCCTTTTTACTTCATAAGTTTACTTTGAGGATGAAACAAGGGAAATACATGCAAAAGTATTTCCTAAATTTTAAAGTATGGTACAACTATATTACTTTTTTAGTAAAAAAATGTTAAGAAGCAATTAAAACACAAAACTATTAGCCTTAAAATCAAAATATTTACTTGCTATTTTACTCCTGTTTTGCATTTTTTTCTTCTTGTTTATTTAGTCTTTGGGAAAGGTTTCAAATATCATTGAATACATATTTTTATTGCTTGGCAGGAGAAAGGAAAAAAGAAATAGTAGAGTGAGTCACATTCAAAATTAATTTGTGATTTGCGTTATCATGTAGCTATTATTTAAAGAATTAAACTGCATTTTATGTTTATTTGAGACATTGTGTAACATTCTGCATTTTTGCCTATTTCTGTTGTTGACAAAAATATATGCAATGAACATTGTATGTTTTACTATTTTTCTTTAACACCAGAAATAGCTAATAAAATAAATGGTTATTTGTTTTGTCCTGTAGCACTTATAATATTCTAGTTGACTTCTAACTTATTTCAGAGTATCAGTGGCCCTGAGGGCAAGCCAAAGAATATTAGTTCATGAAGCTGATTTGCGAATGGGAACCTTTCATTTTATTGGGTTGGCATTATATTTGATACCTGCTGTGCAATGACTCACACCTATTGAAAAGAGCTTACGGCAGGCATTCTGGGTTCTGAGGGCATCCCTCAAGGCCTAAAGAGGAAAGCTCCCCAGGAGAGGTCTACCGTTTATACTTCAGAGACACTTTTTCTGACAAACACATGTATCTGCCCACATTAGTGGTTACTTTCAAGCACAAGAGGAGCCATTGAAAACTTTCTCCATATCACACTGAAACAGAAAATGCAGCCCACATGTTAATACTGGGAATGCCTTGTAAATTTAAAACACACTACTCAGGCAGAAATTCCAGCTGTTAAAACAGCGATAATAGAAAGCCAGTGTAAGTCATGACCAACATTCTCAATAGGGTTAAACACCAACATTGCACATTGCTTGAACCATAAAGGCGATTGCTTTGGGGTCATTGACAATGTCATCATGGCTCAAGTTTTCTGGTTGATTTGGTTGCTGAATTCTACTTTATAGGAGAATTTTATCACTGGCTTTTTAGTACTTTATTGAATTCTGCACTACATGAAACACTACATTTAAGACCACAGTGGACTCTGAAAGTAACGTGAGAAACTTTCTTCTGGAATATATAGCTAATATCAAAGTTAGCTTGATCTATGCAAAGCAAATCAATAAAGGTTTGAAAACTGCCTACTTTCCATTGTAATATTAATACTATCCAGTTTATAGTAAATTTTCTTTCTTTTTTCTACTTTAAAAAAATGTCCACATCTCAGTTGTATGAACTTGCAAAAGTATTGGACTGAGACCTGAGGAATTAATGTAAATTGGATCAATGTATCTTTCTGTCACGTGCAACTTCACAAGGGAAAGCAAGCCTTGGCTCAAAAACCAACCATGGAACAAAAGATCAATGAAATTATTAAAAACTACTGTCAAGCCAGTAATTTGATAAAAATGGGAAACTCAAGTTTTACTCTCAATTCAGTATTGAAGTTTAATGATCAAACACCACAATATCAAAAGAATACCTTTAACTCCTCAATAAAAAAAAAAAAAGAAAAAGAAAAAGAAAGAAAGAAAAAAAAGTCATGTGGGGAAAATGGGAAGCATTAATTAACAATTGATTTTACCTCCTTGTTTCATCTCCACATTACATTCAAATTGCATGCTGTCACTAACAAGATCTTTGGGGATAAAATAAATCTTTTTATATTCCAATATTTGATTTTATTTTTTAATAAGTGCCACATCATGCAATGTTATGTTCAACAGAAACTTTAATATATCAATCCTTGCAAGAGTCCATCATAAATTGTAAAAGCATATATTAATATAATAATACATTCTCTTTGTTGGGTATCTGTGGAAATTAAGAATGTGTCTATTCTTCCTTTAGTTGTTCTACCAATCTAGTAAGTTTTACTAAAGCCAGTGGCAATCAAAATATATTAAAAAATAGAAGCATGATTTTGCTATCTAGGCAATCCCAAGGAAGCATGTACAACATAGCATAATAATTTTTACATATGCTCTAACGTAAACATACCTATCCACAACAATGTTTTTGTAAGTTTTTAATAATTCAAGCTTTTATTTTAGAGTCAGGAGTACATGTGCAGGTTTGTTATGTGTGTATATGTACTGAGGCTTTGGGTCTGATTAATCTCATTGCTCAGGTACTAAGAGTAATCCCCAAGGATTAGTTTTTCAGCCCTTGACTCCCTTGCTCCCTGTAGTGATTCTCAGTGTCTATTGTTGAGTATGTTCTATAAGTGAGAACATGTGATATTTCGTTTTCTGCTCCTACATTAATTTGCTTAGAATAATGCCCTCCAGCTACATTCATTTTGCCTCAAAGGAATTATTTTATTCCATTTATGACTGCATGGTATTCCATGGTTTCTATGTACCACATTTTCTTTATCCGATCCACTGTTGATGGGCACCTGTGTTGATTTCATGTCTTTGCTATGGTGAATAATGCTGCAATGAACTTCCAAAAGCATGTGTCTTATTGGTAGAATGATTTATTTTCCTTTGGGCATATACCAAGTAATGGGATTGCTGGGTTGAATGGTAGTTCTGTTTTAAGTTCTTTGAGGAATCTCTAAACTGATTTCTACAGTGGTGGAACCAACCTCACCAGCACCTATTATTTACTGACTTTTTAATAATAGCCATTCTGACTGGGTGGGATGGTATCTCATTGTATTTTGATTTGCATTTCTCTGATGATTAGTGATGTGGAGTATTTTTTCATATGTTTATTGGCTATTGGTATGTCTTCTTTTGCGAGGTATTTGTTTGCGTCTTTTGCCCAGTTTTTAGTGGGGTTTTTTGCTTTTGAATTAAGTTCCTTATAGATTCTGGATATTACACCCTTGATGGATGCATAGATTATGAATATTTTCTCCCGGTCTGCAAGTTGTCTGTACTCTGTTGGTAGTTGCTCTTGTCGTGTAGAATCTCTTTAGTTTATTTAGGTCCCACTGTTAATTTTTGTTTTTGTTGCAATTACTTTTGAGGGCTTAGTCATAAATTCTTTGCCAAGGCTGATGTGAAGAACACAGTTACCTAGGTTTTACTCCTAGGATTCCTCTAGTTTGAGTCTTACATTTAAATATTTAATCTATCTTGAGTTAATTTTTGTGTTTGTTGAGAGGTAAGGGTCCAGTTTTATTCTTTTGCATATGGCTAGCCAACAATCTCAGCACCTTATTGAACAGGGAATCCTTTCCTTATTGCTTATTTTTTGTTGACTTTGCCAAAGATCAAACGGCTGTTGCATTCGTGTGTGTTTATATTTTTGTACCAGTATCTTGCTGTTTTAGTTACTGTAGTCTTGTAGTATAGTTGGAAGTCCAGTAGTGTAATGCCCCTGGCTTTGTTCTTTTTACTTAGGATTTCTTTAGCTATTAGGGCTCTTTTTTGTATTGCACATGAATTTTTAGAACAGTTTGTTTTTTCTAATTTTATGAAAAATGATATTGGTAGATTGAGAGGGATGACATTGAATCTGTAGACTGCTTTGCACGGTATGATCATATTAACAATATTGGTTCTTTTTATCCATGAGCATGAAATGTTTTTTCCTTTGTTTGTGTCATCTATGACTTCTTTCAGCAGTTTTTTTTTAGTTTTCCATATACACAACTTTCACCTTCTTGCTTTGATGTATTTCTAGGTATTTTCTGTTTTTATGGGTATTATAAATGAGATTGGATTCTTGAATTGGCTCACAAGTTGAATATTATTGGTGTACAGAAATGCTACTGGTTCTTGTACATTGGTTTTGTATCCTGAACTTATTGAAGTTGTTTATCTGTTCAAGGATCCTGTTAGCAGAGTCTTCAGGGTTTTCTAGATATAGAATTATATTTGTTTTGCTTTCTTGGATGTTAACATTATACCAGTCACCACTTGAAAAAACATTAATGGTTTCTGTATGTCAGTCAGTTGTTTTGTATCTATAATAGAGAAGGGTCACATAAGAAAGGAGATAACACAATTTGTTTCTGGAAAGGTATTAATTATTCAGACAAAATAAATAGTTTATTGAGTACTCATTCTGTGCCAGATATTTTATTAGACACAGTAGATTCAAAGACAAATGTCACATGGACAGTTTACTCAAGGAAATCCCACAAAGTAGTAGAGAAGAGAGACAAATAAACATACAATTATAATGCAGGGTGGTAAATGCGATATAACATGAATTAATAGAACACTGTAGGAGGATACAAAAAGGGAAAATGAAGAATACAAAGGCAGGGTAAGGGATCAGATCAGCAGTTCTGGGGATGATAAAGGGGCTGAATTTTTGATATTACATGGGCATTTTTATCCTAAACACATTGATGTTACCAGCAAGGGATATTCAAAATGATATCCAAGCAAGAGAAGTTCAGAATAACTGGTGCACAGACTATAAAGGCAGCATTTTAGAGATAAAAATGTTCATAATTACCTAAGTACGTATAAAGTCCCTTATATAAAAGTATAGGGACTTAATACTTTATTCTGGAAGCTATGGATAGTTAATGAATGATTTTTAACCAGAGAATTGATAAGAAAAAATTCACATTTCAGAACTCTGCATCAGAATACAGAATCGATGGCTGGGACTCAGAGACTGTTCAGGAGGCTGATGTTAAAATCAAGGTGATAAGTAGTAAAGGAGCAAAATAAGTGCCAGAAAGCAGGTAACAGTGTCAAATCTTGAAGAAAGGAGCTGTAAAAATAAGAGAGAAAAGTATATTTTGGGTAATTTTATGAAGGAAATAAAGCAATAGTTTAGGTCTTTGTTTATTGCTATGTTTCTAGTTCCAGGCTTAGTTTCTGGCATACAGAATACTATTTTTTTTTCAAGTATTAAGTAGTAAGTATTTCAAGTATTAAGTAGTATAATGTTAACTTTCAAGAAAGTAAAACAAATAGTCACCTCTGCAGCAGCTCATTAACAACTGGTAACACATAGAGGTCAAAGTTTCAGAACTTTAAAAAAGTATTGATACAGTGGAAGACCCCTCCATTATACATGGATGGAGCACTAATTCATATTACCAATGACAGTTACTTCCCAAAATGCAAGCAACCACATCCACCCTCCTCCAGGGGATAGATCCACTATACTCGTCATGTAGATCAGCTACACTGTCACTGGAGACTGATATCCGGCCATCCTCCCACACATGGTAGAGGTTGATAGCACCTCCCAAGTAGGCATCTCTGTAGGTCATGGCCCCATCCCTCCATCTTCAAAGCAAGCATTTCTGGATTTTGTTTTTCTCATACTGCACCATCCCAGTTGGCTCTCTGCTTTTATCATCACATCTTATCTTTTAAGGACCCATGTGATTATATTGGGTCTACCTGGATAAGTCAGGTAGTCTCCCCACCTCAAGGCATTTCACTTGATCACATGTGTAACGTCCCTTTTGCCACATAAGGTAACATACTTACAGGTTCCAGGAATTATAACAATAACATCTTTGAGGCTCCATTATTTTGCCTATTATGGAAGCAATTACTCAATTAAGGTAAAGAGATTTTGGAAGCTTCTTGCAAATTGAGTGTGGTGATGGGGATTTAATGACCAAGAAAGGATTTTAGAAGACATGGTGGAAAAGTTTGTGAGGAGCCTTAAAATTAGGCCAGAAATGTGATTTTAGTGTTCATATTATCTCTAATTAAAATGACCTTTCCAAATGGAGCTCTCTGTGCCATGTAAGATCATATTGTAGCAATGTAAATGTTAATCCAAAAATCAAGTTTCAGGACAGGGTCAAAGATTACCTCTGCAAAGTGATTAGACAGAGGAATTATGGTACTTTCATGTGTTCAAAACACCTCTTCATATTTTGTTACAAATATTATAGTCTTCAAAGAACACATTACAATGTTCTTCAAATTTGAGAAGTATCCCAATCTACAATCTAATCTAACATTGCCTACCCTTTTTGTGTTATTTGACTCCTGGGGCATTATTAACCATCTCTTTTGATGCACGGATAAAAATGAATGTATCCCTCATAGATTTGGACCTTTCTTCTCTTTCTGTATAAAGAGAATGCTACTTTTCTACTGTAGGGACATTCCAGTAGCTTACATTTTTTTAAAAAGCATTAATGGGCTAATAAATTATAATCTACAGAAAACATGCATTTTATTTTTTATATTTTCATATTTCCACAGGTTATTGGGGTATGGGTGGTATTTGATTACATGAGAAAGTTCTTTAGTGGCAATTTGTGAGATTTTGGTGCGCCCATTCACCTTGTGGATCACAAGGTTGAGATCAAGACCATCCTGGCCAACATGGTAAAACCCGTCTCTACTGAAAATACAAAAATTAGCTGGGTGTGGTGGTGCATGGCTGTAATCCCAGCTCCTTGGGAGGCTGAGGCCGGAGAATTGCTTGAACTCGGGAGGCGAGATTGAGTCACCGTATTATTTTAGCTTGGCTACAGAGGGAGACTTTGTCTCAAAGAAAAAAGAAAAGAAAAAAAATAAATAGACCAATAAAGTAGTTTTTCATGAAAATATTGAATTTCATTATCTTATCTGTGAGAAACCTTATATTAAAATTGAAATAGTGTGCATAATCTGGCATTTGTTAATAAATATTTTACAGTACTTATACATTAATTACTCTAAATTATTAAACATTGAATGTTTATACACATATTACATAATGAGGAATAAAAATGAAAATATTCCAAATTATTGAGAATAAATTTTGTTATTCTTTTCCAAACTATTAAAATAATCAACAATACTTTTTGAGTTGTTTAAGTTCCTTATACACTCTGGATATTAAGTCTTGTTGGATGATAGCTGGTGAATATTTTCTTGTATTCTGTAGGTTATCTGTTTATTGTGTTGATAGTTTCCCTTGATGTACAGAAGCTCCTTGGTTTAATTAGGTCCCATTTGCCAGTTTTTGTTTGTTGCAATTGCTTTTGAGGACTAAGTCAAAACTCTTTGCCAAGGCTGATATCAAGAAGAGTATTTCCTAGGTTTTCTTCTAGCATTCTTATAGTCAGAGGTCTGACACTTAAATCTTTAATCCATCTTGAGTTAATTTTTGTATATGGCGAAAAGTAGGGGTCCAATTTCATTCTTCTACATATGGCTAGCCAGCAATCCCAGTGCCTTTTATTGAAGAGGGAGTCCTTTCCTCATTGCTTAATTTTGTCGACTTTGTCAAAGATTAGATGCCTGTAGATAAGCAGCTGTATCTCTGGATTTTCTATTTCGTTCCATTGGTCTGTGTGTCTGCTTTTGTAGCAATACCATGCTTTTAGGGTTACTGCAGTCTTGTAGTATAATTTGAAGCCAGTTAGTGTGATGCTGCCAGCTTTGTTGTGGTTGTTGTTGTTTGCTTAGCATTACTGTGGCTATTCAGGCTCTTTTTTGGTTTCATATGAATTTTAGAATAGTTGTCCTCTAATTCTGTGAAAAATGATGTTGATAGTTTGATAGGGATCGCATTGAATCTGTAGATTGCTTTAGGCAGTATGGCCATTTTAACCATAGGGATTCTTCCAATCCATTAGAATAGAATGTTTTTCCATTTGTTTGTATCATCTATGATTTCCTGCAGCAGGATCTCCTGGTAGAGATCTTCACCTTGTAGAGAAATCTTTCACCTCCTGGGTTAGATGTACTCCTAGATATTATGATTTTATTGTGTGTGAGAATTTTAAGTTAGATTATGTTCTTAATTTGGCTCTCAGCTTCAATCTATATGTGTATAGAAATTCTACTGATTTTTAGGCATTGATTTTGTATCTTGAAACTTTATTGAAATAGTCTATCTGTTCTAGGAGCCTTTCAGCAGAGTCTTTAGGATTTTTCAGGTATAGAATCAGTCAGTGATGAGAAACAATTTGGCTTCTACTTTTCATATTTTGATGCCTTTTATTTCTTTCTGTTGCCTTATTGCTCGTGCTAAGACTCCCAGTAATACACTGAATAGGAGTGGTGAGAGTAAGCATCTTTGTCTTTTTGTTGTCCTTCCAGCTTTTGTTCATTCAGTATGATGTTTGTGGGTTTGTCATATATGACTCTTATTTGACAAATGTTCCCTTGATGCCTAGTTTCTGGAGGGTTTTAATCATTGATAACCCCATTAAAAAGTGGACAAAGGATATAAACAGGTACTTCTCAAAAGAAGACATGCAGGAAGCCAACAACCATAAAAAATGCTCCATATCACTAATCATCATATAAATGAAAATCAAAACCACAATGAGATATCATCTCACACCAGTCAGAATGGCTACTGAAAAGTCAAAAATAACAGATGCTGCAAAAAGGGAAAGCTTATACACCCTTAGAATGAGTATAAATTAGTTCAGCCACTGTGGAAAGAAGTTTAGAGATTTCTCAAATAACTTAAAACAGAATTACCATTTGACCCTGCAATCCCATTACTTGGTAAATATCTAAAGGAAAATGAATTATTCTACCAAAAAGACAATATGTGTTTGAAATATTTTGAGCTCCTCTACTAACTCATTCCTATGTTCATTGCAGAATTATTAACAATAGCAAAGACATGAATTCAACCTAAGAGCCCATTAATGCTAGATTGGATTTTTAAAATGTGCTATTTATAGACTATGGAATACTACACAGCCATAAAAAAGAATGGAATCATGTCTACTGCAGCAAAACTGATCTAAGTCATTATCCTAAGTGAATTAAGGCAGGAACAGCAAACCAAATGCTGCTTGTTCTCACTTATAAGTAAGAGCTAAATATTGGGTACACATAGACATAAAGAGGGCAATAATAGACACTGGAGACTACTAGAGGGTGAAGGGAGCAGGGGCAGCGGCTGACACACTAGCTATTGGATACTATGCTCCCTACCTGACTGATGGGATAATTTACACCCCAGACTTCAGCATCACACAACAAGGCCACGAACAAACCTGCACATGTACCGCTTATATCTAAAACAAAAATCGAAGTTATAAAAAATCAACAACATTCTTGATATGCTTGATAAAAGCCCAGTATCATTTTTAACATTGAAACTTTTTTCATTAACCTTTTTCCAGCAAGTTTCAATTCCTTCCAAATATTTGACACATCTCAGAACAAATAGTACAGTCTTAGAAAATGATTTAAAAGTGCTATTTTCTTTTATCACCTGCATACATTTGGAGAGGAGTGAGAGAACCCATATAGGTCTGTCAAACCCATGTGCTTATTTATAAAATCCAGTTTGCCTCTAAATAAATTGATGTTACTGGTGCCCTGTTTAGAATACATGCATTGTCAGTAATCAAAATTTATATGTTTTGCCTAAGCAATTAAATGATTATTAGAGGTGGCATGTTCATAATGACTTTTCTGGTTTTCTTTGAAGGATCCTCTGTTTCACCTGGAATCAACCATATCTGAGAGAGGAAGAGGCAAATGTCCTTATGACTCCAGCTCCTCCTTCGTCTCTACTTTAATTGGTAATTATTATTGCCACTCATATCAGGTGATAGTCACAATAATTTTAAAATGTACTTTTCAACTTCAGTTACATTCTTTCAGCATTTCTTTATATACTCTGCCTTGTCATATCTATTTTCTGGTGCTCAAAGCAATGATATTAAATTTCAAGCTGTGTTAACTTGAGCAATTTGACTCTAAAATAAGTGCAGATGCTATAAAGTATGTGTGTCTTACTCAGAAAACAAATTGTCATTTAATATCTCATATATTTGGTGTCATTTGATGCTTACAAAATGCAATTATTTGAAGGCTTTATAAAAATTTTGCCAAAATGCAACTATTTTAATATATATATTAATTCTTCATGTTTCAATTACTTCATGACCTCAGAGAATTTTAATATTCTTTATGGTACTTTTCTCTGTTGTTAGTAGAATTTGGCAGAAAGTCATCTCTTTTGAGAAATTTATTTGTCTAAACTTCTGTTAATCTAGAATGTAAACTATAGAGGTTGACCCGCTCAAACTATCGCTAAATGTACATGTTGAAATAATGCCATGAGTTGATAAAGTTGGATCTGGAGTTCAGTTCAATTTAATTAGACAAAGTATCAGCAATCACTTAAGACACAACTAAGTAATATTTTCCTACTGTTTGGGGTTAAAAATTGCAAACTTGGCAAACTGTTTCAGCACTGTGACAGTAAAGGCTGATGAATGAGTTCCTAAGCATGAAATTAAAAGGAGCAATCCCTGACACCTAACATAGGTACTGATGGTAATGATTTTTTCCCTCAGTGTTGAGAGGTTCTATGCATGTATAGTGCAGATGTGCAAGGTTCTATTGTTACATTTGTAATGTTTAGAGTTATATGCTAATATTAGGTCATCTTCTTTGCAGAAAATGAGAAAGTACAAAATAAGATGTAGAGACTTCATATTCTAAATAAATTCCATTAAAACTTAAAACTCTTCCCTGATGATTGAACCACGTTATAATTGATTTAGAGTTGATATAGCTGCTACTGTGTGTTCTTTACAATCTGTGTTCCCTGAACTTATTCAAGACAGTTTATTTTGATGACCTTGCACTCTGCTCCCTACACTCCCTCCCCTATCCCACATCTGGTTATCAGGTATAAAAAAGTAAAGCTTTTAAAAACATATGTATTTATATAGCAGACGCCTCATGTCAATTCTAATTAATAGGAAAAGTTTGACTTACTTCAGCTTCTTAATTTGACAAGGCTATAAAATGAGAATTATATAGTAATTAAGTTCTTCAGTGGCTTGAATAAATAGGTATAATATTTAAAAAGTATTAAAGAAAAATATTATTTTGAGTTTCCCTACCAATTCTGTGTGTATATGTGTGTGTGTGTGTGTGTGTGTGTGTGTGTAAACAGAGTATTAAAAAAAGGAAGACTTTAAATATGGGAATACGGTTGCCTAAGTCAGGTTAGACTTAGTAGAAGTCGCAACCTTAGAAATAACACTTTTGGGAGGCCGAGGCGGGCGGATCACGAGGTCAAGAGATCGAGACCATCCTGGCCAACACGGTGAAACCCCGTCTCTACTAAAGTACAAAAAATTAGCCGGACGTGGTGGTGCGTGCCTGTAGTCCCAGCTACTCGGGAGGCTGAGGCAGGAGAATTGCTTGAAACCAGAAAAACGGAAGTTGCAGTGAGCCGGGATTGCGCCACTGCACTCCAGCCT